>JAQFZW010000312.1:0-72504 GCA_034687055.1 Heteromurus nitidus
GGTGTCAGCGATTTGGCTCGGGTGACCACTCTCTCGAATACAGGGTCTTTTCTAGTGCCTCTAAAACTGCAACTGACGGTGTACATTTGTCAGAAGTTCGGACTGTAGTGGAAAGGGGCATGCTTCTCACTCAATGTGAAATACGAAATAAGACGAGGAAAATCATCATTTCTCAGTGGAGGATACTGCATTTTGCTCTCGGCCTATCCCTGCGGCTCCTAAGGATGGATTCCTATGCCCATTGTCAATGGAGAGAGAAAATCTGAGTGCAACAATTCCGTCAAAATTTGAACGTGCATTCTTTGGATGGATATTTGTTTTCTGGGACAACTGGTGACTGGATACAAGACCTACGTTCACCACCATGAGATGATGACGAAGAGATAGTTGTCTTAACGCATTGAATGTGGAATAACGCCATTTTAAAATCTTCGAATTTTGAAATGCCTAAAATCGTCGATTTCATGGCTTGAACATCGAACCGCAGCATTATTTGCCAAAGGTATTGAGGTACTTGGGAAAATGGGAAGATGTTTAGTATGCTTAGGAGTAGTAATGGTGAAAAGGAGAAGAAAATCCACTCAATCTTGTAGGAGTTATACTGGATCAAAGTCCGGCAACGAATTGTGAAAACACCCTCGTATTTCTCCCATTTATGTACTACAAAAAGGCTTAACTCTCCTCTCCCTTTTTGCCTTCTGCCTTCTGCATGTCATCCAACTTTTCTTCGCAAATGTGCGTGCTCAGAGTACAAGGGACACAGACACACACACTTATCCATACACATGAGCAAGGTAAAAAAGGAGAAACTTTTCTCCACCTGACATGTTGGGAATCAAGTAGCATCAAGGAGAAATCAAGAGGGGGAGTCAGGTAATGTAATGAAATGTCTAGAAGATGAATCTTCATTTCACCATTTTCTACCTCCCTCTCGCTCTCCTTTTTTATAACAACCCGAAATGCTCATAATATTCCTTATTTAAGAAAAAAAATAAGAAAACTTCTTGCTTTTCGAGTTTTTTTTGTGGATGCTTTTTAGTAAATGACAAGTGGGATTTACTGTTTGCATAGTGCGCATTGACTATATAACTGCCACTGCCACACACTCACTTTTGTGAGTTGTTGAGAGTAAATGTAATGGTGCCCAAGTAGAAATGTGTATATGCCATCAGAAAAGCAAGCGAGATCGAGTCTTTTATCCCACTGCAGTAAATTCTAGCTTCATTTTGATAAATGAATTGGAAAAAAGACTAAACTGTATAAATGACAAGGAATCAACTTTGAAAGTAGCTTAGCTCCTCGTTTAGGCTTAAGTGCACACGTGACTTTTATGCTCAACTTCTACTCGTTTCTTCTGACTCTGCTCCTTCCTGTATGTAATCAAGAGAGTACATGTGTACTTTTTATGAAAATCTAAAATACATAACTTTTCCTACTCATCGTCATTCTCCGTTATGAAAATGCTCTTGTGTCTTTAAAAAAGTATAGTTACAAACAAATGGGAAAATTCCAGGAAATGTTTATTCAGAATGTGTCTTGTCTTTTTAATGTGGCACTGGAGGAGAACAGCTATATCAATTCGTTAGTACAAGTAATTATTTTCGTGCAAGTTTGTAAGTTCAAAAAGTTGCAAGTTGTCATATGCTATTGGCATCACAAACTTTCCCCTTCATCGCGCTCAGGAAATGACTTCAAATTCATTATAAACACACGTGATATGATGTTAGATGATAGAAATCGAGATGAACATGTTTTGCAAAATGAAGTTGATATTATTATGCACAAAAACAGTATTATCTTTAAGCAGTATACTATAGCCTCGAGTTGTGAGCATTTGAAATATTGAAACTTTTGTGACTTTTAGTTTTGTTTTGGTGAAAACTACGACTCGTGCTGACGTCAGGCTGATGGCGTTGTTAGTATTGGAATCAAGTTTTTAGATGTAATTATAGCGATGTTTTATACATAAGCTCGCATGTTATCATGTGTCCTTATCAGTGACTATGCGATATTTTATATCACACTCACACACACATACACAAAACTCAAACCTTACGTGCTGATTTGTACTGATTGTGACTAGTCACACATATATTTTTTTCTCGTCGAGGACGCGGGTGAGAAGAGAACATGACGTCAACCTGCGCTTAATTCATGTTAGAAAAACACTTTTCATCATCACCCTGCACACTTGTGTACGACGTGAGTCTGAGAATTCTGAGAAGCCTTTTCTGGAGAAAGGAAAGGGAAGCAAAGGGGCCAAATAACGGGTATATTATAGTATTCCAGGGAAAAGGGGGAAGAAAAGATGAAAGATGGTAGTTAGAGAAAACGCTTTCTCATAATCATCTCCGTTATTACTCCCTTTTGCACAGTGACGAACGACATGACTCTGATGACGATAGTACAATAGTACATATTCGTAGACACGCATATCCTAAGGTAAAAAAAAGAATATCTGTCATGAGGAAACTACTACTACGGATATATGGTGCCATATAGTCGTAGTCGTAACAGGAGAAACATATACTTTATGCTCTCTCGACTTCAGTCACTTTTGCACACATCTAATATCCTTATCGACTTGTTCTGGATGCGACCCAAGAATCACAGCATTTTTTATTCTTGTCACTCTTATAACAAACGATCCAAAGAGATTTTCCTCCCTCTATCACCACACACCAAGGACCATCCTGCCATCACCGAGAGAAAGAGAGAGAAATCGTTGAGAAAAAACGTAGGGAACGAAACTGGAGCTAAAATATTTTAGTTGAGCTTGAGACCAAAAAGCATGGTTGGTTGTAATTTCGGTCCTTTAAAGCTGTCGAAGCTTAATACTCGCGAATTATGAATTAACATTGATTTCAGAAAATGGATCGATTCCGATTTCTCGCTTGCCATGTACCTCACCTTCCATTAATTTACGCGTCCCCTACTAAAAAATAAATAACAAAGGCGTTTAACTAAAACGTACTAGAGAATTGTAAAAAAGTATATTTAAATCGAAACTACAGATTTAAACCAACTGTTCTCCTTCATTTACTATTTTTAAACCTTGTGAAGTCAAAAGTCGAAAAGTTTTGCGGATTTAATGTGATCGCATATATATAGTATCATATAGGTTATACATTTTACACTTTTATATCATTTGTTCCAGGTTTTTGTTTAAGAAGCGGATTTTCCTCTCTGACTTTTCTCCCCACACTTATTTATTTACCCTAGAATGTTTTGATTCATGGCAGTCATAATGCCATTAGACAACCTTGCATGCACAAATATCTTTCTATTTACATACACATTTACATCTCTATCTCTCTTCTTCCCTACCAACTTTTTTCCCTTTTCTCTTAGAAAGTAGGAACGTATAGTACCGTGTTCCTCATCCTATCTCTCCTCACTCCTCTCCGGGTTTTCTCTCTCTGGAAGTGTAATATTTTTCCTGTTCGAAGCAACTAGGCAAGGAGGCATCATCAGAAAAAAGTGAAGCAAAGACGGCCTATGAAAGGATTAGATTCACACTTATCATAAGAGGAGAAAAGCTTGACGCTTCCCACTTTTGGGAATTATCTTTTGCGTGCGAGTGGGAAGAGAGGGAGGGTAGAGAGAGAGAGGCAAAGAGAAAGTATAAAAAAAAGTGTGTGGTGGTGTGTGGCAGTGGCATGGCAGGGCTCTGCTCCCTCAAATAAGAAAAGGCGAAGAGAGAAGAAAAAGGGTAATTCCAAAAAGTCCCTTTTACTTCTTCTCGGTTTAAGCTCCATTATCTATGGGATTTGACTTAGGCTTTCAACTTTTTTTCTTCTTCCCTGCTTCCTTCTCTCTCTCTCTCCCACTTCGTCTTCCATCCTCCTCCTTCTTCTCATCTCTGGAAGCAGTCACAAAAAGCTTACAACAATGTGATATTATGAATGTACATGGACTGCATAATAACATTTTATTTTTTGGGGAATTGGGTGATGTGAGGAATATGAAATAGACACTTTTTTACAAGAGACAAAAAAATTTCAAAAAGAAAAACTTTTTCTCTCCCCCCCTCTCTCTCTCACATATATATTCCTTCTGTTGATAAAATAAAAAGATGAAGAAGAAGAAGCATATCTTTATTCCAGTTGGCCCCTCCCTTACAAACATATCACGTCTCTCAGAACCCTAAACTATATAAAAACTTTCCAAGCGGAGAAACACAAAGAATGGACACAATGTACACAACTTGACCCATGTGATTAACATGGAATCCTACTCCTTTAATCGCTACCCATTTTCCAACCCGCTCCCGCTCACTCTCACTCACACACACACAATCATATTGTGGACTTTCCCCTTTTATGCGCCAACTTTGCAAATTAATGTGAGCATTTACTCACAAGTCAGCCAGAAACGACACAATATAATCCTTCTCTCTCTCTCGTTGTGATTGTTTGAACGTGGTTGAGGAAGCGACACGATGAAAATGGAGAAAGACCAGACCAGGGACCAAATGAAATATCCTTCCACACAATTTTCCCTATGTCTATTTTTATTAAACAAAATATTCTGGAAATGCAATGCAAAAATACATATTATACTACATTTTTTCGAACCTAAAGCTTCCAACTCCATTCCCAGCTTTTGAGTCTACTTTTTTATGTTTATTATGTTCATGTCACGTCGTCTTCAATGATGCGTTTGTGTTTGCATAAAACCTATATTGCGATATTATCTGACTTTTTTCATCCTTCCTTTCCTCCACAAGTCGGAATCCTTCTGAGAGAGTATAATATTTGTAGTTTTGATGTCTTCCAGAACGAAAAAGTCTTCTTCTTCGGGGAGAGAGAGAGCACATTTTTACACGCATGTAAAACCCAAGCTAGTTTTTTTGCACACGAATAATATGAAGAAGAGCATTATGGCGACAAAGTCTTATGCATGCATAAGGCCATTTTCTTTTGTGGCCTTCATTTCCGTTATGAGCTTTACTTCTTTTCCTCGTATTCCTCTTTTCATTTCACTTTTTTCCACGATATGTGCTATGTTGCAAGATTGGTGTAACCAGAAAAAATTTCCCTCCTCTTCCTCTTTGGAAATCCTTTCACTTCGTTCTCACTTTTACTCTGTCTCTGGACGATGGAGAAAGTTTAAAGAGAATATTACACATTTTGTGTAACTTTTGCATACTTCTTTTTATGTAAACATCCAGCTGTTCAAGTGCTGCTGTTGCATTACATAACCCTTTCCTTTCCTCTATTTTTATAGAGTGCTCGTATGTGGTCTTTTTTGTATTTTTGTTTTGATGCTCACTGTGGAAAAAACGAGTTTTCTCTCTCTCTCCAAGTTATTCATAAAGTGAATACTTTTCCTCAAGTGGTATTAACTCAAATGTTGTAATCATTCCTGATGTTCCTCTCACAGACACCACACTGCTGAGCCGAGAGTGCAGTTGTTGAGAAGAATAAGAAATATATATATTTTTTTACTTTTTAACTTGACTCCCGTCGAGTATCTCTTTCCACATCGTTGTATATTCGTGAAAGAAAGCAAGAAGTAACTTGCACACACACACATTTATGAAGTACATTTGTGCACAATGTCTCTTCCCTTGTCGAGTCCACCACGTCGAGTTGACTTTTTCCTAGTCGGAGAAAGCTCTGAAAGAGAGAGAGAGAGAGAAAGTAGTTGGTTGAAACAACATGCTAACAATGCCCCCTACAAATAAGGAACATATACTTATACATTTATTTTTGGGGATGTATTTTAACGAGTATTCCCTCCATGCATATGCATATATCCTGAGCTGCTGGCATGAAAATCCTAAGACTTGTGTATTGATTCTGGAAATGTGCCAGACCAGGTTTTTTCCAAGCGTGGACCATCGTGGCTTTACATTTTCTCTCTTGCTCTCTTCTTCTTCTTGCCAACTACATAATTCTTCCATGCATTTTCAACCACCTTTTATACACGTCTTTTGTCCTCTCTCTCTCTGTTTTATGCTACCCGTCGTATTTTTACTTTCTTTCGTATAATGTACATACATGTGCCTAGACATTCGTACATAGAGCAACGAAAGGCTTTTTTCTTCCTTTTTTTTCTCGAGACATAATGCAATTCACTAACTTCTTTCTTCACACTTGAGCTGGAAAGGGAATGGTGGGAGTAGCGTTTGTCCTCTTCTGTCCATAATCCACGCAGAGAATTTCGAAAGGGGTACAAATGTGGGCCATCTTTTCTCGAATGGGTACATGTGTCCCTTAGTTATGTCGATGTGACGGTGACATCAATACAACCCATTTACGGCAATACGTAAAAAAAGATGAAAATCACAAGTCGTAAAATGTGACTACGCCATGCTCCCTGACTGAAAGATGATGTGAATAAGAAAACACTAGAGGAAAAGTTGGGAAAGAGTTGGAGGGGGGAAATGTAATCGTGCATTGGATGCTTAAATCAAAATTTTCCGTGGATGGAATGGACATAATATAGTCGGCACATGATGATGAGGACAATGATTGTGGAAAAAAATTCTCGCTGAGGGTAGTCATTCAACGATGGCGTGAATTATTTAATATAGTTATGTAATGAGAAAGAAAATGGGCGATAGTGTCACTCAATACATATCGAATGTTGAAATTCTTGAAAGTTGTAAACTTAGCGTCAGGAAACGGTCCACCTACGTAATGTGATATCCTCATTAGTCACTTCTTCAATACTGAACGGCGATGTAATCATACTAATGCCCATAGTATTCGATTTACTATACTTATTCGCGAAAATATTAGAATGGAAAAGGCGAAGACATCGAAACAAGTGGCACTTCAAAATAAATTTTATTTTACCTTTTCTAATCCAAATCCACATCTATATTTTTGGTGATTCATCAACAACACTTCTCATTTGCCTGTCTTTTCTCCGAGAAAAAGTACGAATTTATCGCTTAAACCCCGACCGGTTCGTTGGTACATCTAGCACAAAAGAAATTTCTCCCTGTCAGCACATAGTCGATAATTCGATAATATTTCCTTCTAGAAAAGTTGTTGATAAACTAAATGTGAAAATCAGATTTCCGCAATCAAAAATGAGGATATAGGAACGAATATATACCTCACCTAAATGTTGGTGAGAGAACAATTTTTAGCGGAGCATAAATTAAATAGTATTCTTAAAGACTTCCCACACTTTTGAAAGAGCGTCTTGAAACTCTCCGCGTTTTGCGAACATACAAAAGAAGATTTACAAAATTTGGAGAGAATGCTATATTGCAGGCAACTCGGAAACTGTTTTTATAGCATGTTCCAATGGTGTGGATGGAACATATTGGCAAACCAGTTTTCTCTCTCTCTCGCTTTCTTTCAGTTGCCACTCTACAAATTGCTTGAATGACAGAGCTGCCAAAAAATCACTCTTTAGTGTTAACGAATGGTTTAATCTTTTATGCATTCACCATATACATAATATGTTCGTGTATCGATCTCCCTATCAATGTATATTAACATATGGGCTCTATATTGTAAATACATATTTTGACTCAAACGTCGAGTTACATCTCACTTTCTCCGCAGTCACTCACTCAGCACTGCCACGCCACTGAACCACATATTGCCTGGGATGAAGACACCCATTCTCTAAACTGTATCATTTTTTCCACCACACTAAACTCAACTTATCAGAGATTTAAAAACAATTTACCGCACAGTTTCTAATAAAACTCGTAGCATTACAGATACTCCCCTAAACCAGAGAGTAACAATACAGTTCAACGCTGGAGAGAGAAAAAGTAGAATACCCTTGGCAAAAAAGAAGAAGAATAAGAATCTGCTTCTCCTCAGCAGAAATCACCCCAAAATCAGAATCAATACATCCAGTGGAAAAAATGTTCCCTTTTTTCTTTTCTCTCTTTTCTCCTTCTTTTTCCTTTTTGAACATTAACCTACAAAAAAGCAACTTTCCCTTTTATGTAACAGATGGTGGAAATACTGCGGGAAAGAGGGGATATATAGAATAGATCCGAGAAGAAGAAGAAGAAGAGAGAAAAAAACTTTTTTTTGTGTGTATCTCGTATTCAGAGAAAGTCGCAAACATCAGTTTTGATTCAAAGGCGGTCATAGAAAAGATGCCAAAAAAGAAGGATTGCAACGAAAGCGAAAGAGGAAATTGGGATCAATACTGATGACTTTCCTATTTAAGCTCCACACATTCAAAAAAAAAAATCCGTACACAGACATGCATCATCACGATGGCGTGATGCAGAGAGACGTACAAAAAAGTAGTGTATAGTATTGTACGGTTCTATACACATAAAACCGCAAGATAACTTATATATACTTACTTACTATATGCTCTCTCCTTTCCACAGGGAAAGCTTGATACAATATTCATTACTGATGCCGTCGTGTATAACCATCTATATATAAATATATATCTCCCAGTTAGTTTGTGGGAACATTGTATCCATTTATCTAACTTCAACTTAGAACTCTAGGTATGCATTTCTTCTTCCTTCTTTTTTCATCCTTGTTCCACCATGCTTCATTGGCTCATCCCTTTCTCTCTCTCTCTCTCTCTCTCTCTCTCTCTCTCTCTCCAAAAGTGTAATAATATATGTGTATACTTGTTTGCTTTCTCTCCTTTCCCTGATATCTTCTTGGCCGGTCTCTCTCTCTCTCTCACTTTCGCCTTAGTGGTTTTCCTCCTCAAGCTTTCCGTCTTCGTCTGGATGATGATGATAATGTGGCTTTGATGCCTCTCCCTCGCTTCGCCTCATGCGTTTTTTCTCCCTTTCCCGTCGTCCTCGTCGTGTCTTTTTTTCTTGCTTTAATTCTCATCTGATGTGAATAGATAGAAGAAAGAGGAACGACGATTTCAACTTCCTCTCCGCACTATATGCATTATGCACACACACACATGTGATGTGTGTGTATGTACTTATGTCTATAGTTTAGTCACTCCCTCAAAACATTGATCTCTTCTTTTACGCTCTGTCTCTCTTCTCTGAAAGGAAATTAGGCCGACAATGATCTTAAGCGGAGGAAAAAATATATAGTCAAAAAAAGCTTAGAGGCATCATTCGCATCACCAGATTGAGTTTGATTTTTTCTATCTCTCTCGCCGTCAACTCCGAGAGGAGAAAGAGTAAAGTAAAGCATATGTAGAGACTAGCTCGTATTTATGAAGTTTGATGTTATTGAGAAAGAAAGAGAGAGAGTGCATTTTGTTCGGCTTCTTTACTTCGCTTCCACCACTTTCCACTTTATTTTTTTTGCATATTTTTTATTAATACAAGGCGAAAAAAATCCGGTCTGGATAAAGACGCTTTTGTGTGCTCGATTCTAATAGTGTTTACACTATATACAAAAAAAGCTGGAAGGCAGTAGTACACATACAGTTTTATAGATATCCTTTTATTTGGTATTGGCTGTGGAGCTTCTTTCCATTCTATGGGATTTCCTCTCTACAGAGTTTCGTTTGATCATTATAAAGCCAGCAGTGGGTGGCTGAGTGAGTGAGTGAGTGATGAGTGATGTAAATAGGACTCCTTCCGTATCCGCATCCGGTCTCTCAACAATGCCGGAGCGTTTTAGCTTACAATATTGTGTGTGTATGTGTGTGTGTATATATCTGCATAAACCCCAAACAGAAAGCTGACAACATGCTCTAGCTCCTTTTCCCCCGGAGCTTCAATAATGCTACTTTAAACAAAGTAACAAAAGAGAAAAGAGAGAAACGGACGCGCAGTAGAATTGGATCTAGTTGTAATACTGAACATATTCCACTTTTTCCCTTATGCATGTACTCCTCTTTTTCAGTTCCTTGGACAAAAGCGTTTTATTTTATACGCTTATTGGAGGGAATATATAGGGAAAGCGTCATTATACAAAACAGTATATTATTAGCTCTTGTGTGTGTTTGTTGTTCGCAAAGTACACAAAGGGAAACTAGTCTGCGCGCTCAAAGCTACCTACATAAATCAGTCGATGATGTGGAGGAAAAGGGGGTGTTGTTCCCTGGAAGAAGGAAAAAGCAAATTGACAAAACCTATCAGATGCACGCGCGTGGTGAAGTAGCAGAGGCGTACAAAAAGTATAACCAAAATTTTTTCTCTGTGTTTGTTTGCTCTTTAGGATGTTGTGAATCGGGTGACGATGACACGCTTGGCTCAGTATACGGAAGTTTGGTGGCTGGAAATGGAGGTGGTGGAGGTAGCAACGGGGATGACTGGGGTCCACTAGGTGTTCCGCCTGATGCCGAGTATATCACCGCCATTATTGGAGAGTCTGTTGTGTTCAACTGTCATGTCGAGTTCCCAGACAACTACCCTGTCCCTTATATTGTCCAATGGGACAAGAAGGTAAGAGATTAAAGAATATAAGATGGTCATGTGGAAAAATCTACATGTTCAAATCAACGACGACAAAAAATACAATTTTTTAATAGTTTTACTCGAAGTCAATCTACAATCGCGAAAAAACCTGATCCTTACATCTGTGATATATAACATTTATGTCGTACACAAAATAAATACTGTTCGGAGTCGTATACATGCATCAAGTGTAAATCCTTTTTTCTCAGCATTTTCTTCCGCCGTCCTTAATTCCACCAAGATTTTCTTCCATTTTCCTAGAGAGTCTTCTGCTCTCAACGACGGTATGCTGATAGGAGATACATACATGCTACTGACATTTGTCGAATATTTATTAACTTTCTCGCATTGAAAAAGGATTTGGAGGGGCTTCGCCTGTTTTTCTTTGTGAAATATTCTCAACACACCTTCCTTTTCATCCGAAGCTTTCCAGCTTAGCCGCCTCCCTCGTCCTCCTCATCCTCACTCCTCCTGAGTACAATAACACCCATGCAAAAAGAAAGCTGGGAAGGAGGAGAAGGACAGAGTACGGCGGTGACGTGGTTTCGTAAAGCGATCAGAGAATTATAATTTTAAATGTTTTCTTTGCATTAAATGCAGTCTCGTGAGTGGGGAGAGAAAAAGGAAAAACTTTCTCTTGGCGTGTGTAGAGGAAAATCCTCCCCTTGAGGCGAGCTTTACCAAACTGGTACGGCACGACGAGTATCATCAACACCTTATCGCATTGGCGTAAAAAAATGTAAAACGGGCTGTGAGGATACACTGGAATATTGCATTTTAAAGTCAACGATACACGAATACCCGATACATGTAATTCGTAACACAAAGTAAATATATTGGAAATGTGTTTCCAATTTTCTCACAAGAATTTTCGGTTTGGAAGTAAACATGAATTTTAATGGGAGTTGTGTATTCTTTTGTAAAACTACAAGTCAACGACCTTTTGTGAAATTATGGTTCGAATTAAGTAACAGATCTCTGGCATCTCGAGGAGGAACTTGGTCAATCATTTGCCTCCGTTAACATTAATATCACAATAGAAAAATAATTGAACATTTTTTCTCCACAAAAAAATTTCCTAAAATTCTGTTCACCACATCTTGTAGAAATCATGGCGAAAGTACTAGAATGAATCAGAGCGTGTAAGAAGTCACACTGATGATGATAAGAATCGAATAGAGGCAACAGAGGAGCAACTCTCTATGCTCACAATCAGGCAGTAGGAAATTTGGTGTTTTTTAAGGGAAAACCTCAAAGAAGCGAACGAACCTAAAAGGAAACCCGAAAGAAAGTGAGACACTCTTTTGTGGATCTTTGAGAAGTCAGCACAGAGGAAAGATCTTTTTTCTGGTGTTTTCCCTTCAGTGAGTTTTATACCATCATCATCAGATGATTTTTGTTTTTCTCTCCTCAGAAAGACACTTAAGTTTCACTGTGAACCGTCACTTGTGTCATGTCATACTCATGGTATATAAATGTTATATGAAAATATCATATCTTTCTCACACACACAAAAAAACTCCACACAATCTCTTCTCTTCTTCCTCTCTCTGATTTCTTCCTTCTTTCTTATCCCTCACTTCCAATTACGTTCCGCAAGGCACCCGAAAGATACATAATATCGAGCCATCATCATCATCATCATCGACCTCGTCATAAACCTTGTATTTTTTCACATCATCACAAGGTTGGTGTATGCGGTACGGTTATGGTTATGAACATAGCCAATTCCAACTGTCATGTAGAACCTCTTACAAACTCATATAACCAATATATAAGAGTTGGAGGTTGAAGTTATATATTTTTTATAAGATTTTTGATATGTGACTTTTTGTGTCATCTCCAGTGCTCATGTACTACTTACACTAGATTTTCTCCCCGTTAGAAGATGTCAACCCTGCGTTACTTCAATTTTTTTTTGTATTCTTCAGTCAGCCAACTCGCAGTCACAATATACACCTCACCAGTTTATCGCTGCTTAAATTTAACCAGAGAAGAGAGTGAAGGGAAAAAGAGCGAGATGAACAGGAAGACATCATGTCACCTTCAATCAGTTCTCATATCTCATGTCCTTTCTCTCTCTCTCTCTCTTTTATTTCTTCTCTTCACGTTTCCATTCTCTCTCTCCCAACCTCAACACTTTTTTTCCTTTTCTTCTTTTCCTCGTGAAAAAATGAAACATTTTCACTAACGAAACCTTCTTCTCTGTTCTGCTTCTCCACAAAGTTACAACGTTTCTTTTCTTGGGTGGGAAAAAAGTAGGAAATTTCTGCCTTTGTGCGCACCACTACTCTGGCTAATGTGTGCTGCTACTATTGCTTTTTTCCCACTACCGACTTTTTCCCTTTTCCTTCCCTCACTGGATCTTTCCTCCTCGTCTGCTCGGGTATTGTGTGGTTATATGGTGTTAAGGAGAAAATCCCAGAAGAATTCCATCATCACATCATCCACCTCAAAAATCACACAGAGGCAGACACACACCAAAAAGAAATGTCTATAATATAGGAGAGAGGAGGACGAGAGCACACATGCATCATGTGACACACAAACGTATACCTCCTGTCCTCCACTTAATTCCATCTACCATTTGATGATGGCATGTGTAATATAAATAAATTCCAGGGAATTTTCTTTTTCTTCTCTAGACTCACATATCCTTCGGTTAGCCCTTGTGCATCAATTTTTTTGGGTCGCTCTCTGTGCTTGCTTCATTTCACCAGAAAGAGTGACAATAATAAATAACTGTGCACAAAAGAGGAAACTTTTTTGTCAGGTATACCTTTATGCTTAAAGTGGTGTGTGCAGAGAGAGAGAGACAGAGTGTGTGATAGTATCAAAAAAAATGTGTATGATTTTCTCTCTCGTATCATATCACATCATCACAGCGTCATCTTCTTACAACCTCAAACCATCCCTCCCATTTCCCCTCTTCAGTTCAATCTCTCTCAAGTGAAAGATCACCTTGTGCATTGCCGCACCACTGGAACATAATAATAGCGTGTGTGTGTATATGTGTGCACACTATGATATTATTGCGTCATTCTATTACGTTCTCCGTCTCCGTGACCAGTCTCGGATGAAGAGAGCGAGAAAGAGAGAGAGAGAAAAATGTGTTTTCCTTTCAAATAATAACATTACAGAATGTACTGCGCATTCCAAGGATTTTCTTCCATATGCAAAATATCTTTTGTGTACCAAAAAAAAAGATTCATGAGAGGGATGAATACGTACGTCATTCTTGGAACTTTATATTTGAATTTTTTTCCTATGGAAAACTAGTATTATATTATGGCAGTCTGAACTGAATAACCACACGAAGGAGAGTTGGAGACACAGGATAGATTTCAATTTTCACGTCATGCTTCATAGATTTTATGCTCATGCGGAAGTTTGGATAATATGGAAAAGTGGGCACGAGGCTGAGTTGCTCCGAGTATAATTGAAATATGCGGAGAAAAGTCAAAGAGAGAAAGAGAGAGAGAGACGGAGTAGTGATATGATGATGCTCATGAAATATATACTAGCTCGGCTCAGTGATGCATTAACACTGAAGTACTTGGGATCTCTGTTTGCACTTGATTATATACGCCCCAAGTGCTCCAACGTAACGGATCAGAGTGGTCAGCTGACAGAGCAGTGTGTAATAATTAGAATTATTGCTGGAAGCTTATTGATCCAAAAAATAAAGAGTTGACTCTAGGATTCTAGGATTGTGATACGATATTATGCAATAAGTTAAGTATACCCGAACATTTCTCTAATCTTTCATTCTGTCCTGTCCTTCATAATAGTATAGCCTTAAAAAGTCCCTGCTCTCGTCTTTTGGCAAGGAATCATGATTTATTTCCATTATTTTCTGTAGGGAATTTTTTCCTCTCTATAAGGTTTCCAGCTTCCATACTTTTTTTTTGAAATGTGCACATACATGTAACAACAATTGAAGCAGAAAGAGAGAAAGCGCAGCATGTCTTTGTGTAAAGCTAGCTAAAAATCTCTCTGGGGCCACGTTTACTCATGTGCTCTCCCACATCACATCACATACCCGAAGAGAGAGCGACACAAGCCTTTCATCTCGCCTTCGATGCTATATTTCCTACTCACAGAGCAGAAGAGAAAAAAAATCTCTGACTGGAGAGAGAGAGAGTATGAGATATGTGTGGAGTATGGAGGTTCGTACTTGGCTCTAGAAGGATTCACGATATGCATATAAAAATACTATTTTTCTTCTTCTCCCAACGAATCCTTTTTCACTCTCTCTGAAAATGTGTGGAGGTGGATGAAAGTCTGACTGAATCTGGAGAAAAATAAGGAATAAGAAAAGGTGGTGAAGAAATGGAAGGAAGAAGTAGGAAAAAACCTGCACTTCCGGGCTCTGTCATCTTTCCTCTGGGAAGAATTACCTATTTTTTCGAACAGGAAGAGTAGTCATAGTCATAATCGTAAACGCATGATGTATGGGATGATGGTAGTCAGAAGCAGAGAGAGAGAGAGAGAGAGGAAGGAGCATGTATAATGTGTGCATTACAATGCAATGCTTAAGTATTGGCATAACCATAAGGTTTTCCACTTTTCCATGCTGCATATGGAAATGTAATCATGTCTTTTCTTCTCCACTCTCCACTGGCAAATGTGTGTGTGTGAGGAACTGGGTAGTGGTATGGTAGTGAAATGAGAGTGGAAAGAGGAGGAGGAGAGGGAACGAAAAAAAATGCTTTGGTTGATGGGAATGGTTCCCTGAGCGAGAGCATTTTCCCTTTTTTTCGCCATATCATTTTCTTCTTTCAAGGAATCTCACTGAATGAGCAGAATCTGACTGACTAGTGACTTGAGACGAGAAGAGAGAAAATATCGTATATTACAGTTAAGAATTGTCTACGTCGACATGTGCACTTGACACATCCTTCGAAATACGGAGATTTTTATGTGGCTTTATGAGAACATATAGTCTTTGTTATTGCCAGATGGAAATTACGGAAAGGAAGACATGTCCATTGTAATACGATAATAATTTGGGCAATATATGTAGGCGGATGAGACAATGTGTGTATAGTACAGAATATATTTAAGTTACTTGTGGATCGGCCGATGCTATTGTTGAACAACGTAAAACATATTTTAGAAATTAACGGTAAAAATTTACACACACAGATTCTATGTCTACTGCAAAGTATCATCGGTTCAGAATATTTGCAAGATTACTTATGAATTTAGGAATACGACAATTGTACAAGTTTTTTCATTTTTCCCATAGGGGGTGGAGATCCCAATCCACATTTGGTACGATGGGTACCCCACCCACAGTGGGGAAGGTTACGAAGGGCGTGTGGCTCGGGTCAATCCGAATAGCTCATTCGGCCTCGCATCGCTCAATTTGACATCGATACGGGAGTCAGACCGCGGCTGGTACAACTGTCGCGTCTACTTCCTCAACCGCAGCCCCCCTCCGCAAAACAATAGGAACGTCTCGGGGAGCTGGTACCACCTGGATGTTCATGCCCCACCTCGCTTCGTCCATACCTCTGACGATGTCGTGTACACTAAAATCGGTAAAAATATCATTCTCCACTGTCGCGCAGAAGGAACACCTACTCCAGAGATAGCCTGGTAAGTACATTATTAATATACACCCAATACTTATTTTTTAAATGTCACTCAAGAATTTTCAAAAAAAGCTTACGAAGATTTGGGGAAAATTTATGATATTTTTATATAAAAACTTCACACAATATTTGTTCAAAATTACTTTTTCCAAAAGAAAAACAAACTCAAAATAGAACAGATTTTTTTCTAGTAAAAATGCTATGCACAAATCCGATATTACTTTTATGATCTTATGCTCTCGCTCTGAAGATAATTGAAAAATCGTAGTAAACATGAGGAACCTCTCGTCTTCAGATAAAGTGTACTCAGAAGACCCGAAAAAGAAAATTAAGAATATGGAGCACCCTTTCAGATATATAAAAATATAATACAAAGTATACTTGTATTACTTGTATTAGTCGAGTCGATGTGCTTAAAAGCACTTTATACTTTTTCTCTTCACCATTCTTTATTTCTTCATTTCCCTTCCATTCTCCGCTCCCATTCTCTTCCTTTCTCGTCGTCACAAGAAGAGATTTTCTTTTCCATTCGAATCTTTTTATGGAAGGAGAAAGCAGGAAATTATACACGAAGAGAGAGAGAGAGATGCATGGTGGGTGGGGGAAATGAAGATTGAAGATGAAAATAATATGAATTTGAATGAAATGGGGAAAGTTTCCTGTGTCGACGACGACGTTCATGATTATGGAGATGGAATGGTGATGATGATTATTATTACCAGTATATAAGACCACAAAAAAACTTTTTTCTTGAGTGACGGAAACTAAAAATATATAAAAGATAATGATCGTATGATAAGTGCGTAAAAATGGAATAATATAGCTTCAGGCAAAAAATTTCGTGCTCCACACATCATAATACTTTTTTTTGGTCAAAATCATAATCTTTTAGTAGAAATTGAATCAAAAGCGTGTCACACATTTTAACAAGTTACTTCATGGAAAAAACTCCCATTTTTGCGCATTTTTTTTCTTTCCTTCCTCAACTCTTACCAAAATCCATATATACTAAAATGGCTATTTTTTTTTCTTCAAAAAAAATTCTAGGTTCAAAGACACCGAAGCTGTTCAGCCATCAGTCACAGTATCGATCGTGAACGAAGGCACTGAGCTGAGGATCTCAAATATTAAAAATGAGGATATTGGTGACTACACGTGTATTGCGAGGAATGGCGAAGGGAAAATCCATCATACTGTCAAAGTACTTATAGCAGGTAAGCCGATTTTCTTCTTCTCTCTCACTTTCTCGACGTAGTCAAGTAAAAAGACCACAACAACCACGCCACCAAAACCACCATCATTTTTTAGGTCATACTTCCCCGAAAATGGATACTTATAAAAATTTCTAGCTTGGATCGTATTTTTTTCTGCTGCTGCTTCACTCTTGCTCCTGATCTTTATGCATTGCAAACCATAACAATTTTCACTTAAGAATACACTTTCAGGTGAAAGTATTATGGGAGTAGGGACCTTGTCCGAAAAAAGTATATGTGGAGTTTTTTTTGCAAAAAAAAACTTTTACTACAAATAGGGTACATGGAATTGCGAAATTCGATCATCTTCCATATCACCATCCTCGATCTATCCTCTTTCCTCCTCCTTTCTCTCCCGGAACCATTTTTCTTCCGTGAACTGGTGAAAGTGGGATGAGAAGGGAATAACAAGACTCTAAACAAACAGACTAAGAGAACAGAAAAAAAACATAATATAATACACAAAATAATATATATAAGTTACTTCCCCTTCCCGTCTCTAATATTTTTGATGGAAAAATATGTACGTACGTATAAACTTGATGATATCATCTGATTTTCCTTTCCTCTTTGCCCTACTGCTAGTCTTGCCATATGTATTCCTTTTTTGCAATCACTTAAAGAAATTAGAAATCCATCCTGGAATCATCCTGGAAAAGGGAGTAAGTAGGTAGCTCTTGTATCTCGTGAGTGAATACTTTGAATATGGATGAAGGAGTTTGTACGATGGATAGACATCTGTTTTACAAATTGAATCCATTTAATTGAACGGGATAAAGTATGGAGAATGTGGAGAATTGAGACGTTGTATTTTTCCTATCAGTTGAGCACAGCACAGCACACTGTAATTTTCTCCTCCTTTATTCTTCAGCAACAAATTGATGTATCAAAGCACACAGAGAGAAAAACAAGTTCTGGAGGAAAGTGAAGAAAGGAGAAAAGTGAAAGCAGAAAGGAATAATTTTTGAGGGATGAGCAAATCCCCTCCAGGAATAGGATAAAGAGGAATATATTGATACACAAATTTTTTGTTTCTGGTGTTGGATAACGATGCAGAAAAAGTACATTGATATAGTATCTATATTTTACATATACAAAATTCTACTTCCTTTCTCTTCCACCGTATGACGTAAGCACACATCATCTTCATCAGTATAAAAATTTGTCTGCCTTCTTTTCTTACCCTCTCGAATCCAAATCCAAGTACGCCAGCATTATTCTCATTCTTTTTTTTTGGTCTTAGAAGAATAAAAAGAAGAAGAGAAAACACAAACATCCATCCTTCTCTTCGTCCATCCGTATAAAATTTTCGAACAGAGAGGATGAGAGAAAAGGGGGAAATAGAAAAATGGCGCTTGTGCCATCACAGTGATTTGTAAAAGTCGGCATCACATTTGCATAGATTTCCCTTTGAAAATCTTTCCCCGTTTTTGTGCTTCGCTGGCTTGGCTCACTCACTTTTTTTCCACCGCTACCAGCAGTGAAAGTAAACTAGCATGGGTCTTTCTCTCTCTCTCTCTACACGATACCAATATTACTTTAGGATGATGTGACAAATGTTTGCTCATACACTTAGAAGTATAAAAAAAAGTGTGCAAGTCGATAGACATTTTTTTCATCCTTGTGGGGAGAAGAAAATAAAGTTTCCTTCTTTTTTCCAAAAAAAAGTTCATGTTCGTTTTTTGTGAAAGTGTATACATTCTTTACTTATATCCGAATTTTTCTTTTTCCTCTTTAAAGGTTATATGTTATTGAAGAGAGCTCATCTTCATGATCAGAAGAATGAACTTTCTCTGACGGCTGTCGGAATATCTACTAAATTCAGATCATCCAAGCTCGATTTATTTTGTTGAAGAAAAAAAACCGTCAAGTTTAACTCGACTTGGGAAACATGTCTCTCTATATAGCAGATATATATATATCCCTCTCCACTAGAGTGAGAGCAATATGTTTCTCTGTGTAAACCAAATGGCATCATATCAATTTTGTTTATCGTGGGTTAGTCCCTGTTGCAAAAAAACACATTTTTGATATGACCATGAGATGAGAACTTGAATGTGAAATGTGCATTTTTGCTCATCATCATATGACTCGGTAGGAAGACGAAAAAAGCACTTTACCACAAGACAGCGTTTAGGAAGGAGAAGGGGAAAAATTGTTGTTAAATCCCATGTGATCGCGGGGGTATAGACGTTTACAAATTGTGGACATGAAACCTTGATACTTTCTTTCGAGGTTAGTTTATGTTTTGCTAGACTCCTGCTTCATTTATTATGTGCGTACTTGAAAACGCTGTACCATTTTGAAAAGTTAAACGCTCCAAGCGTACTTGTTCCCCAATTCAATCTAAGCTTTCCGTTTTTAACAAATGCGCATTCAAGTGTAATATGCACAATGCAAAACTTGGTGTGGTGTGTGTGCTTCTCATTTCTCATTGCATGCGTACAACAACCCTTTTTATTATATTTTTCTCCCTTATTCTAAAAATAAACTCGTTGGCTAAAGTCTCGCCTTTTTCGTAGACAAAATAAAATGCAATCTTGTTGATCTCCACCAAATGAACGAAGCTCTACTCTGCCGCTTTCAATATTCACCGAGTGTACAAAGTTGGATTGGAGGGAGGGGAAAACTTTCTCCATATTATCTACATATGTACACATTATTTGTTATTCCACATATACATATGTAGATACACACATTATATAATACAAAAGGGTGCATGAATTCTTCTCGGGAAAGCTGAACATTAGCAAGGGAATTGGACACCGGCCACGCACATTTTTTTCGGAGAGAGTTGCCCACTATGACTCTCCTCGCTATAAATCCTATTTGTAGTGGGGACAACTCCTTATTCAAGGAGGGGAAAGTAAAGTGGACATTTTCCATATTAAGAAAGATATAGTCTCCTTTCGTGTCATGTGCATGCAGAAAATAATTTTTACTTTGGAAGAAGAAGAGGAAGAAAATAACCTTATCTTCTCTCACAAAAAAACTTATAAGATATTCCCCATTTTTTCGTGCTCCTGCCCCTAACCCCTTTCACTTTCCACCAATATTTTTTTTTCCTTCTTCGTCCACATCCACAGGAGAGTCTTCCTCTTTTCGTCAAATGTGGTGTAATCCACTACCATTGTCTAGTTGAATCAAAAGGATTCCTCTTTTAAGGCTTATAAATATATGTACATCCAAAGTACACGGTACAGAGTTTTGATCAAGTCCGCGACCCAATCGCTGAGAATTGAAATGGTGTATCCCAGCATATGGACATGGAATACTAGATTATTTTTTCCCATTGGTGTTCCCCTTTTCACCGATATATATCATCGAGTGAGAGAGAGAGAGAGAAAGCAAATTGCTGATTCTACTCAAGTTCTTCCAGTCTACTAAAAGAACATTTATTCTCCGTCAATTCCTTTTCTCCCCTTTTTCTCCTTCCACGTTTCCCACGTGTTTTTTCATTTTCTTTTTCCACATTTCATTTTTCCTTCGTCTTCCCCAATGCATCACATATACATATTATATAGTCCTCACGATATGCTCACTGTTATTTCGGGAAGCCTTGCAGCGTTAGCGTTCTCCGCTCCGTTTTCTTTCTTGAAATGAATAATACTAGAATACTACATCTACTCGGATAGGAGAGATGAAGGCAAAGCGTGGATGTGGATTGGGTTGGTGCACCACCACGGAAATAGTACAAGTTTTTCCCCCGTCGTCCGTCAATCTTTTAACTCCGCGTGGTTAAGCATAAGGACCTCGTTTCGTTTACTACATTATGCACATCTCCAATATTGTATTCATCTGAAAAAAGTAGTAATAAAATGAAGGGAGAAAGTTGGGGAAAGTCTTTCTGCTTTTTTTCCTTCGTCTTCGCTCCACTCATCATCGTCTTCTTGTGAAAGGCAAGAGGGAAAGAGTCATGACATGATTCAGTTAGCCTGGCGCCCAGTTGCCCTCCCTTTTCCCATTTTGAGTTCCTTTCCCATCGGCCTTGTCACATCGAATGACGGAGGATGTGAGCAGTAGTGTTCGGGAATAAATTGAAATATTAGATTGTGCGGAATACATATGTATATAGTAGTTAAGACAAATATGAGGAGGAGGAGGAGGAAGAAAGCCAAGTTCTACCACAAAGACACAAGGAAATATATATATGCTTTGTATATGTGTGCGGTAGAAGTGGTAGAGTTCAAGAGTCAAAGTTGGAAGAATAAGGAATTATTATTATTTATTCCGTACGTCAAGACATTTCTGTATGCTTAGTACGTAAGTTAGATGGAGCGGAATGGGCGCGAGAGATGTCTTGAGGCGATGACTTTTGTCTTTGTCAGCATGCATAAAATATTAAACAACATGCAAACCTTGCACATTCAACAAAAATACTTTCTCTCTCTCCTTCTCTGCGCTTTGCTTTCTCTGAATAGTTGTAGAAAGGAGAAAGAGGATATATAATCTCGAGAGGATATAAAATGCAAACGAGGAAAGAGGGGCAGGGCAGTGAGGTATGCGGAGTAGTACAAGTGTGCGTATGAATGTATAATTATTACAGGGATGAAAACATGAAATGAAATGTACATAAATTTTGTGCTCCTTTCTCCTAAAGGGTATATAGGGTGAGTCAGTAATAATAATTTGTCTTGTGATAGAGCATTAATTATCCCAGTTGTTAATTTCAGGGAGAAAAGGGAATATATTTTACTCAACTTGAATTAAATACCTAGGCACATGGCACTCATTCATAGAACTCACTGGAATTATGTAGAGAGAATATAATATTTTCTTGAGTACGAGGGAATGAGACTGAAAAAAATAATTAATTCCAGACATGAACAATCCCTCGTTCTCCTCCTCGTTATTTGCTAGAAAATTCAAACAAGTAGTACTTTTGACGTTTCTCAGCCCACTCCCAGACATAACAAACTAATTGCTTGTGTAGCGTGTGCTCCAGTCTCCAGTCCAAATCGTAATGATATTATATACAGAAATTGTTTATGAACACTGAAATGAACTTTAACAACTGCAATGCACATATCTAATTAAGGGCAGTGTGCAAGTAGAGTTCATTAAGGTCATTTCAGTAAGAATGAAAAGAGTAAAGAAAAAGATTTTAGTCTCTATTTCTCCAATTACCGTACAAACTAAAATTTGATGTATCATCTCAATGCCAATTAGAATTTTTCAATTTTTCACCCCAACAATTTTAGACATCAGGTTGTTCGAGAATTCTGTAGTAGGTATGTATATATAATTCTATGGTATTATGTGTTTGGTAGTTTTAAACTTGTAAAGTCACATACAATCATAAGCTGAATGAAGTAGATAGAAAAGGGTGGACTCCAACTGGAAGCCAGGAGTGGCAAAATATATTCTGTCCTTTTTCATGTTGTACTTTTCCATGCACCATTGCGCACTGCCATTGAATATGTTTGGTATCCAAAAGAAACTTTTTCCTCTCTTCTCTGTCCAAGTCTCTCATCTCACGGCAGCACCTCATCTCAAATGAAACGTGCCAACAGTAAAAAAAAAGTTTTCTTTCTTTCTAGCTTCATCTCCCTCAAATTTTTTTTTGTCTTGTTTCATATGAATTAGAGTCCATGTACTTTTCTCCACTTTTACCTGCTACTATATTCTTCATATTATCCTTGTGGACGAGTTTCCTCGTCTTTTTCTTCTTCTGACGAGGCTTTATCACTGAAGAAAAAACTGTTGGGATCACAAGGAGAAAAAATGTACACAAGTTGGTGAGAGTTGCTTGCCACAGACACGTACACAAGTAAGGACATGCATTTTCCGTCTTCTCCGACTCGTGTAACATGCACCTCAACCATAGTTTATCTTGTTCTTGTGAGACAACTCTCCTTTTCTTTCCTCGTTTGTCCTTTCTCATTCGACGAAGAGAGAAAGGAAAAAAAGCACAAGGCAGAAAAAAATGGAAAGCAAACTAAACTTTCTTCTTCTTCCTTCTTGAATTCCCTTGGAATCTTATCACCCTCCATAGGATACACTTCCTTTCTTCATTTCCTCATAGTGTTCGATAGTCAATAGGAAAAGGTAAAAGATGGGAAGTTAAGAAAAAAAGAAAAATATACCATTACCATTAGTGTGGTTATGTTTTTAGTGTGGTAAAGAAAGAGAAAAGTGTGGTGCCGTGGCATAGTGCAAAGATGAAGTTTCTTTTTTGCTCCCGCAATAGTCTTTTGTCTTTCTCCAACTCAACTCGAATCTAGCAAAAAAAAGAAGAAAGAAGCGAAGGTGAGAGAAGAAGAGGGAGAAAGGATCTACGATGAACAACGGGGAAAAATAATAATGGTTTCGTTACGGTGAAAACAAAAACCTTCCCCACTTCACTGACTGCATATACACTATCCCCTTCATTTGAGTGGCTAATATGCACTTTTTTCATCGTAAAAAGAATATTCTATGAAGGGGTTTCTATTACGAACAAAAGACCGGCACAGAGAGAAAATGTTGTACGTATGTACGTACATTACATTGTACACACCAAGGTTGAATAGGAGACGAGGCGAGTGTGTAGTGCATACATCATGAACATTCATGCATCAAATCGACTTGCCAGGACGATGCCGCCAGCTTCACTCTTGTTTTGTCTACATTATTGTTGTGAAAATGGGAAATGCTTGAAGGGAAAAAGAAAGAAGAAACGAGATAGAAAAAAAAGAATGGGAAAGAAGGGGGTTTTCTTTCTTTCCTTTTCCTACTGTACCTACCACACACGAGTTATACTCCGGGTCGGTGGTTTGGTTGGGGTCACGGTGAAAAAAATAGATAGAATTTTTTTTGGTGGAGGAAGGCATGCATGCATGCATTCGTATTCGTGCAAAGGAATGGCGAAGAGGCTCATAAAAAATGTTACTTCCTATTACAAAAATTACAGAGGAAGAAAGTGTATAGGAGAGATCGTGTATGAAAACATATAAAGAAAATTGGGAGAAAGTGTTCCTTTTTGCTTGGAGCAAAAAACTGCACCACACAATCACATATACTTTCCCCATGTTTTTATATACATATGCAGAGATAGAGAGGGTACATATGTGGAGTAAAGAGTGTAAGAGAAAAAGTAGTAAATAAGTAGGAGAAAGTAGTAGTAAAATATTGTTGATATTATAGTTGGCAAGAGAAATTGATAGAATAAAATAGAAAAAAACGGAGGCATCATGAAGCATTCCCTGTGTTTTCCTCAGAAGATGTGTATCTACTCTATAAAAAATAGGATGTGTGAATGTATACGTGTTCTCGGTGCAGTCTCGCAACTCTCTCACACTCACTTGTTCCGCTCTCTTTTTTACTACTCTTATTTTCACCAAGAATCATTTTTACTTATTTTCACCCTCGTATTCTCCTTTCTCTCTTTTTTACTTCCTTTTTCATCTTTGTTCTCTCTTGTATCTACTAGTCCGTGTACATATATCCTTTTGGATTGCATACTGGTATTATGTGGCTATGGCCTCTCTCTTCCTTCCTTCCTTCTTCTTTTTATATATATTTTTTTCTTGCTGATTGTTCTACCTACCTCCTACATAAACTCCAATTTAGCCAATATGTTGGTTTTCATGAGGGCCAAAATTGCCTAGGCTTAAGTTGGGATTTATATCTGATCAATCAGGCATAACTTGTTACAAGGAGGAGGAGAGAGAAAAAGAAGAAGTATAAAAAAACTTTTCTCTCTGTTGCTTTCTTTTTCTCTTTTCATTTTTACTTTTGCTGGTGGCTCAACTTCAACAAAAAAAAACTGAATTCACTAATATGCTCCTCCCTCTCGCTAGGAAAAAACTTTTTTTTTTGCAATAAATGCACATGTGCTGGTGTAATATGAAGAAAGAAAAGGGGAAAATAAAGTTTCGATCTACAGATGACACCAAAGAGAAGGCTGCACATATTGAAAGTGAAATACAACTTCATATTTTTCATCCCTTATCTATTACGGAGTCCCCGCCTCTTCGGCATAATCATATGTGCAGACCGTCTGCAATACAGCATTTTTGTTCGAAGACGAAAAATAAAAGTGAAAACAACTGGATCGTCGGCTTTCTTCCTTCTTTTGCATCGTTCGTAATCAATGCAAGGCCTTGTAGATATGGAATCAATGGTAAATGTAGATTCCTCTGATGTCTGATTCTTTGAGTGTTTTATTCTTCCATAAACACAATGGCTACGATCAAAATTTTTGACCTGCACTGTTTTTCTGTTATTTAGTAATATTAAAAATATATTATCGGCTTTGAACTTATTATTCTTGGCAGCAAGGCGTTTTAACTGGCTGGTTGGAAAGTGGTCATTTAACCCGTTTAATTTATCTCCCGAATGAACTCGAACACAAATCCGAAACTTCAAACGAATCCGACAAAGTGAAAGCAGATTGTTTACATCAAATTACTTTACTTTTTTATTTATTTCTCCAGGTTCTGCAGTGATAATCAACCCCCCACAAAATACGACGAAGGCGGAGACGGAGAAAGTGGTCTTCCCATGTGAGTGGCGTGCGATGCCAGCGAATGCCACAGTAGTGTGGTATCGGGATGGCATTCCTCTCCGGCAGATTGCCTCTCTCGAGTCGAGAATTGAAACACCAGCGGAAGGAAGTCTCATCATCAATCCACTTCATATGGATGACTCGGGCTTCTACGAGTGTCGCGTTTCCAATGGGATCGGAGAGACTCAATCTGCTGTTGCCTATCTCAATGTCGAGTGTAAGTATCTTCTTTTCTCCTGTGCCCAAAAATATCGAAACAAACTATAAAATACATCCGCGCCTACATACCACCGCTCAATTGAATGCTAATTTCCACAGTCGGCAACTGAATTCGACATTTTCAAGTAGCCATTAGTGTGCACGTGACCATAACGGTGTCATATACAAGAATGCTTGGAAGAAAAAAAGGCAAGGTGTCCATACTCATAAAATTTGACGCCTAGAGGCCATTGAACGATCAATGGACTGGATGAGATGACGAAGGAAAAAAAACTCTTTCCCCGTCTCACTTCAACCTTCCAGCGAAATATGCAGCAGTGGTCAAGACAGTATGGTGGACACACTGGAACTGGACAGTGGCAGTCCGTTTTTTTTGAGAGTCACTTCGCTTCGAAAGAAGAGGCACACACAAGAAATAAATGACATGAAATTCAATTTTCCGTGAAAAATGATATCTCCGAGAATGGACGGCAGATGGATGGTACTTGGGGCAATGATGACGCTAAATGCGTTAGTCATCATCATCATCATCGTATTCCTATTGTAGCATCATCATCACTTCCACGTTCCACCCTTGAATATCTTTTTTTCTTCTCCTCCCCATCAAATTCGTGTGTTCACTAATGGCTATCGTCTCGCTCGATCATAAGTGTTTATAACGTTATTTTATATTTCCTCTTTTTGTGTATAGTTCCAGCTCAAGTGACATACACACCGACAGTACAGTACCTGCCTAACCGCCTGTCTGGAGTGGTCCGGTGCTTCATCCAAGCGAACCCAGGCATTCAATTTGTAATGTGGACGAGAGACAAGCATCTCCTCGAGCCGTACGAAACGGACGGTTTTGCAGTAATGACGAACGGGTCGCTGGAAATCAGGAGAGTGAAGGAGACTCATCAAGGGATGTACACGTGCACACCATACAACGTTCACGGCACCAAGGGAGCCTCCCTCACGATGCAAGTTATTGTGAAGGATCCTCCCAAGTTTGAGATCACTCCGGATCCCATGTATCAACGCAAGTTGGGTGCATCACTGGAGATTCCGTGTACCGCCGTAGCTCCAAATGGAACCACCAGTCCACTTATCACTTGGCAAAGGGTAAGCTTTAAGACGAAAACATACACACATGTCCATTTTATGCAGAGACGAGTTCATCCATCTTCCAACACTGTTTTACCTAACAAAAAAATTCCAGAGTCCTTTGGAATGTGTGCTCATACAAATGCACCAAAGTACACTCGCAATAAAAACCGAGAGTGAAGTAAAATATTTAGAAAAATTTACGTGATTTCTTTCTCTTCTTTCCTTCCCCTCGCGCTGAGCACAGAAAGACGGTCGACCTTTGCCAAGAGATAGAGCCCGGGTGGTTGATGGTACTTTATTTCTCGAAGACCTTCATCAAACAGACTACGGAGAGTATCAATGTGTTGCTTCCAATGAAGTCGCTACACTGGTCACAGACACAAAGATCATTGTGGAGGGTACTCGACCCCATGCTCCCTACAATATTACCGCTACCAATGCCATGTTTTATGTAACATTAAATTGGCTTCCTGGCTATTCCGGTGGGCCTGACTTCCAACAAACTTACGTTGTTTGGTAAGTACTCTGGATATGCACACGAGGATACTTATAATAGATTTTGATTTTCTTTCCATTTCACCTTTTTTGTATAGGAAAAAGTACATTCCATTATTTCTCGCATAAAAAATCGCTCTGTGTGTTCTGTTCACATTCCTCTGGAGTCTATTCTGACCGAGTAAACATACAGAGAGAGAAAGAGACAAACGTTTCTCCAAGTTTTTTTGTGGTGGTGCATTTATATATGTTTGCTGTATTCTCATGGAATGCGGGATGCAATAATGAATATTTTATGTGACATTTTACATTACACAGGTACAGGAAATTAGGGGAGTCGAGGTGGGAAACGATTCAGGTTACACCGCTTGGCCATCAACGAATCACTATCCGTAATTTGTCTCCTGGAACAACTTACCAATTCCAGATTGTTGGTACAAATACTCTCGGAGAGGGGCATCCCAGTGAAATTATTAATGTTACTACTAAAGGTAAATTTTTCATCGAAATGGATATGCTAATGGTTATTACTCTAATGCACATATACTCTACGACAAAAAAACAACAACAGCAACAACACCGAGTTTGAAATTCTTTTCTCCGAGTGAAAACAATACACTTTTTTATTGTTGTTGTTTAGTCAATTCTTGAAGAAAAATCCATTTCTAATAAAAATCTTCCTTGTAATCATTTCCTTTCTTGGGAGAAGAGGGGAGAACTTTCGAGTGAATCAATAGTTGAAAAATACCATTCTGTAGATTGTATGATAGTAATTTTGGTACATCTGCATAAAAAGTAACAATTTTATCGATTATCTCTTTCCCCATCTCATCTTGGAACTAAAAACAAAAAGTTGTGTGTATATTTTGGTTCTGTATTGTATGTTGGGGTGAGCTTATCTAATATTTATAACGTAACAACCAAACCTTTCTCTTTCTCTCTCTCTCTCACTTTCCGCAACCTTTCTTTCTCTCTCTGGAGGAGTCGACACAATCCTGGCTAATGGAACTAGTGAACCTCCGAAAACTGTAAATAATGCTACTACCAAGCCCGAAGATCCTTCAACTGGTACAGTCATCGGTAACAGACGCTTTCTGTAAAACCAGCACAATGCAAAAAACCAAAACAACCAAAAATGCATCTCTTGTAGCAAATACAATGCTTCTCTACTTCTTGAAATACGATACAAATATCTGCTTTAATATTTAAACTGCTTATTCGCTTCAATTTACGCTTTCTGTCAGTTACACAATTACGTTCCTAGGAAAAACGCTTTCTCTCTTTATTTTCTGTATTTTGAGCTTTCTTCTTTCCAGAATTGTTCTTTGGTTTGACTCTATGAATCTAGTTATGTAGATGGCTTTCTCCCGATTCGGATTTTGTTTGAAAGTAAATACGTCATTAAAAACTCGAAAAATTATAATTTCATCAAAAGTAGATTGATCATGATTTACCGTTTGATTTATTTGATTTTATACCTTATTTTGGTGTGTTTGCTTGACTTTTTAATTTTGCAGAAATACACGACTACTCCGTTGTAGTTTATCCCACCGACGAGCACGGCTCTACATTTATTCCGACATTGCTAATACCCTCAGGTTTGTGCGCATGCTATTTTTTTAAAACTGCGACTTAAGTAATTTTCTGTGTGTTAAGTTTGAATTAAATAGTTTTGCAAGTGAAAATTTTACTACGCAAAGTATATTGCAAGGACATCAATTGCTTCATTTGCTTCGCATTGTAGAGATCTAATAAAACCTATACAGTATTTATGACGGTCTCTTAAACTAAAAATTAATATACGACGTGTAATTATGACTCAAGGTCCGAAACCAGGTGTTCCCTACAACGTGACTATAGTGGACCAGTCAGACGCCTTTAGCATAATCATCCATTGGATGCCCCCGATAGATGCAGACCGTGTTGCGGTGGCCTACTACCTTATCCAATATAAGTCTGATTCAGAGGCATGGAAAACGCTCAACAAAGAAAAAATTCTGCCCCCTCAAACATCTTACACTTGTAAGGATTTCGACGAGGGATTCAATCTCTAAAAAAAAATCAACATGTCAAATATGCATGCGCATAATAAAAATGCTAAGACGTAATTTTTTTGGCTCCACAGATTTAATACGTCACCTGAAATTCGACAAACCCTATACCTTCCGAGTGGTTGCATTTACACTAACAGGTAACTCCGCGTCCAGTGAGGAGGTGATACACCACCTCCTCCCTAGAGATAAGAATCGAGCAATTGTCGCTGGCCTTGTGGGAGGCATCCTTTTCTTCATAGTTGCCATCATTCTCTCCGTCTGTGCTGTTAAAATATGCAACAGAAGAAAGAGAAGAAAACAGGAGAAAGGTCAGCATCAACAAGAACCTTTCAAAACCACACCCAAAAGGTGAATATGCTGCCCGAGGGCAGTTGCCAACCGAAAATAAATCTAATGTGTCAAAATTATGTTGTGTGAAAATTTCCAGCATATAATATGGTAGCTTGTCGACTTACCGATGCCAGAAATGGTGGTCAGATTCCTCCTCAGCCTCAGGTTATTCCGAAGAGGTACCCCAAAAAAATAGAATCTTTTTCCAGAATTTCACTTGTAAAGCTTTTTTGAGTATAAAAAATTAGGAATTCAAGTAGAATTTTGCTCATATACTTAATAAAATACATTCATACATGTGGGGTACCTACTCTGTAATTGAATTTCTTTGAACTAAAATTCTATTCCAAAGCCGACCACTTCCTCAACAACAGCATCCGCAACAGAAGGGCGGAGGAGCAGTTAAGTCTCGGGTCTATTTATATCTTTCAGTCGGTTACAACTTTTTCAGTTGCAGAGTCTCGCTTGAATTTTTTTATGTTTTTTTCTCGGTCCTCGTCCAAAAGAGTTGAACGTTTCTCATTCATTGTTTCCCGTTCTTGCCTCAGTTTTTCCCAAAGATTCTTATGTTATATCGTAAATCGTCGTTCATATTGAGTTACTTTACTTTTCAGTTGCATGATGTAAGTAAGGAACTAGCATGATTGATACCTGACCTGAATACCTGATACCCATTATGTTCATGTCATGTAATCGCATAAATTCTTGTCCTTGTCTCGTGCACATTTATGAATTTTCATTTTTCATCAAAACTAAAAGTGAGAATTATATGACCACTCACTGTCACTGTTTTACGTTTGCATGTGTCCAAAGGTCCAATATGATTTTTTATCCGAAAAAGGACCCATATTTTGAAACTAATTTTGATGTGTGAAATTTTGCACAGGAGTGGAGTCGCCCAAGCACACGCTGTGATTTCGTTGCTGAAGAGAGCGTATCAATGGGTGGGTCGCGGGGTGGGAATCTTCATTATTCACCTGTTGGATCTCCCCCTGCGCCGCCGCGCCATCATTTTGGACAGGCCGAGCCCTTACAGGGGGGAGAGGGGGAGCCGCCACCCATCCATCAGCAGCATCACACTCTCCCTGGTCGACACAGGTCCCCACCGCGCAACCCTACGTCACCCCTCCTCGCCATCGACATGTATGATACGAATTATAATGCTCCTCAATGATTTCTTGATTTGAAATGTCGATTTAGTTAAGTTTATTGTTAACGATAGTTAATCCTAATATTCTTACAGTTCGACCTGGACAACCTAGAGGTATCGTCCTTCCCTGGGGGAAAGGCTCAATTGTTTTACCAGGTCTCGACTCATTCCAGACTTCACACTTTTATCCAGAAAATAATTTACGATTTTCTTGGATTTTACTAAAAATTTCTGTTTTTGGTATAATTGTTTTTACAGACGTGGTCGATGAGTCCAGTTCAGACGATGGAGGTTTTTTGGCTCCACGTCCCCTTCGCTACTTTCCCCGTGGTCGTCGTAGATTTAATCTGGTACTTCCAGGAAGTTTTGTGCCATCCAGTTCTCTCATAAGACCGGAGACATTAGTCGTTCCTCGCCCATTCGCAAGTTCCCCAATTCCAGCAAGATCCCGTTCCGTGATTAGTGGTATACAAAGACAGTTTAGTCCATCTTCAGCTGATCTCAGTTCAGTGCCCAGGTTTCCTGTTCTAGTCCAAGTTCATCAACCACCGTATCTGTGGAAAACTGCCACAACAGGTCGTCACTTTCACCCCCGTCTTCCAAGTGATCCCACGCCTCCGCCCTGGGAAGCGGAGCGGATTCGTGATAATCTTGCTCGGGATTTGGAGTACTTGGAACGTCAAGTGCCTCCATTCTTGAGACATCATCAGTTGCCTCCCCACCCCTCCTCCTCCTCATCTCAGCAGCATCTCTCCGCTGTTGGTAGTGGTGGTGTCTGTGTGCCATTAGAGAAATCAGCGCTTAGTCCGTCAATCTCAACTCGACTTCTACAGGAGAGGTCGTCCTCGTCAGGATTCCAGTCTGGGAGCAAGCATACCACCAGCTCGACATTTCCTTCGGGTGCTGGCAGCAGTGGAGTCGGCACAGGTCTCGGCTCAGGAGGGACAGCCACCTCCTCCGAAGTCCTCCTCAGACCTGTTACCTTATCGAGTCGGGAAGAGGAGAGGCTTCGCATGATGGAAGGGTTCTTCCCGAGCGACGGTTCTTTCCCGTCTCCACCTGCGCCGACGGTGCCACATCGGAGCTTCATTCCTCCTCGAACTTACGAGAACTGGCCGAGGAGAGAGCCCACGCCGCCAATTTATGCGATGGCACGCTCTCCCTCTTTTGACATTGAGGAGACAACTCACCTCACCGTGCCCATGTCGGAGGCTAGTCCGGGGACGAGAACGTTGCTCGACATGTCGGTAGATGATCCCTACGAGTTTGACGCTGTGATTCCTGACACTTCTCCTGAAATCGCGTATCCTTCTCAACCATCACATTCCTCCACTGTGACCCCGTCGACGTCCATGACAAGGTTCAAGAGGACTCGAGAAAAGTACGAGAACATGGAGGCACGTGTCGCCGCGATGAAGGAGGAATTCTTCGAGTATAGGCGGAAGCAGAAGAAACGAATGGAAAGTGCATGCTAGCAATAAATCTTTCTTAAGACTCCAAAAAATATATATATACACACACAAAACAACTATAACTTATAGAAATAAAAAAATCGTTTATCCAAAAACATTCAATATAGAGTTTGTTGCAATGAGTATAAAATATAATTTTAAGTTCTACGAAGAAGATTCCAAAAAATGTTGCATAATATAATGAAATATATAAACAAAACTTGATTGTCAATATTAATGTCTTATAAGCGTGTACTATTCTATAACAAAAAAATTGTATGATTATTTGTACCAAATGAAAAACAAGAACATTTTCAATACATAAAAATTACGACTACGACGTGTATAGAACATTTTATTGTTGGTGAATGTAAAGTGAAGTGTGTGTGTATGTATTTACAATGAAAAAAGGTATTTACTACAGAACTCGACAGTTGACTAAAGACTCCACTCTTTGATGAATCTTTACTAAAAAAGCTGATATGTTGCGTTAACTAATTTTTAATGGGATCGATTTTATATTAATTTTGGAACGATGATTGATTAATTCGTGTTGAATGACTTTTCTGCTCTTTATAGCCAACTTTTGCGTTATGGTACTTTTGTGTGTTTGAGCTCACGAGACATTTTTCGTTGAAGCCATTTTATAAGAGGATAATTGAGTCTTTTATCAAGGTTGACGAAAATATGACGGTGCAATTCAGCGTTTTCAATAAACAATAATAATTTTTATAGTGGGAGAGGAGTAATTTGTAAGTGAGTATGCAAGTATCCCGTAAGCGGTGAACTTGAATAAGATTTTTTGGAAAATTTTTACTATAAAATTAATAAAACTATACATAATAAATAATATATTACCTCAGGCATATATACCATCGTACCGTATAGTTTAAAACAAAAGATGGGATTTTTTCCAGAAAAAGGCAACAATGGTGAAAAATCGTGTACATTATTACAAAAAAAGTCAGCGTTTTATAAAATCTACTAAAAATTGGCAAGAGTTTTTAGAAAGAATTTTCATAGTTTCTAACTTTTAAAAAATCGAGTTATAGACAAGCATAAAATTTGTTTTTGAACAAGGACAGACTTATTACTTTTTACTTAAGATGAAATCTCGACTAGAAATCTAGAACTTCTTAAGAAATTCGCAAAGCGTTGTATGTTTAACTTTTAACGTAGTCTTACATGTGTGGGAATGAAAGGTAGCATGTTTATATAGAAAATTTGGGAAATATATAAAAATTTTAACTGTAGATCAGACTTTAAATACTGATGATGTGTGTAGGTCGTTGAGTCAAGATGTCAAGTGCGATTTAGGCAGTAATTTATTTTTTAAAGAATAAAATTTCTAATTCTTTGAATATCGTCCTTCAGTCATAAACGTATATAAAAACCTTTTGCCACCTCGAAGAAAAGCGTGTAGGTAAATAATATTAACAAAAACGAAGGGATATATAAAAAAACATATACCTCTTCTATGATGAGATCTTTTACAAAAAAACGGTGTACCACTTTTCACTACAAAAAACAAAAGCTTTTTTATCTGCAGACTTAAATTTAAATTGAATTCTTGAACTTAACAAGACTCTCAACAAAAGTCATGATGATGGAGAAATTACATTAAATCTAAACTACTAAAATACAATTTTACAAACAACACACTCTACAAGTCTACACATTTTTTGACTTTTTGACATTAAAACAAACGAAAAAAGTGAGTTCTCTCCGTTTTTAGGGAAAATATGGGCGAAGGTGAAATAAATGCATCAATTTTTTATATAGTTTTACGGCAACGAAAATGATAGGCCATATGTAAAATATACATACTTATTGATTCACTTGTTGAAGAAATAAGAAAAGTTCTCAACCAAAAAAAAAGTTTTACGTGTACTCTAAAAACTTTAAAAAAAGTACTCTACTGTTAAAAAGATATGCTCGTACACGTGTGTACACGCACATTCTTTTTCCAGAAAAAAACTGAATAAATATTTAGAGGAATAATTCGGAAAAGAGAAACATTTTGTACTTATTTATAAAAAATGAAATAAAAGAGTTGTGAGTTAAGAGAGTGAATTGAATGTTTAATTATATAATTTTAATGGGTGCCAGTTTATGAGTGATTGATGATATATACAGAGCAAAAAAATATATACTTGTGACGACGCTAGTTGCCAACTGTTTTCTCTAACAAAAGCACTTGACTTTCTTTTTTACTGACTGAAAACAAAACTATTCTGCAATATTCAATATTTTGGGAATGTTCGTTTTTTGGGAAAAGTTATTTTGCTCGTAAATGTTAAAACTATATAAATATATTTGTCAATTGTCAATTGTCATCACATGATTGTTGGTACTAATTTGTAACTTTTGTTCAGATAACTTTTAAGTTTTGTTTTAAAACTGTATTATTATTAAATATATTGTTTAGCTTTTATTTTTGTGCAAAGTGTATAATTTTTAGTAAATTATTTACTGATTTTACTTTTTTATTTAGTTTTACACAAATACATGAATGGAGTTTATACGTACTTGGTTGAAAATATTTATGGTTTGCAAAATATGTTCAGTTTTCTGTGTTCAACCATCTCAACAAGGTGAAACCGGTTTAAAATATAACTCAAAAAATGCATGTTAATTTTAAAAGATTTTTTTGTTTGTTCATTTTTGTATCCTCCTCTGCATAAAACTTGTAAAAATAATATATATTATTATATTTATTCGCATATGGAGAAAACATCTCTACCTCTGTTCACTATTTAAACATGACAAAAGCATGGCAAAAGAGAAAGTTCTTTGGGGGTTTTGTTACAAGCGGTCATGCTTTCACCTAGTTTTGTTCATGCCTATTTTTTGTTCAATTATTTTTTTAAATGAGGAACAAACATTACTTGAGACAATCAAAGTTTCTGAATAGTGATGTTCTTACTCACAAACTGCAACTGCCAACTTCCTTTGTCGTTTAGGGTTAGTCTTTAGTTTTAATTTTTGCTAGTTTTTACTGAAAAACGAAAAGCAGCTTAACTTAAAGCATGCTTTTTATTGATATTTTGTAAAATGATTGAAAAAGTTTTTTTTTGTCAGAGACTGATTTAATACTCTTCCTTCACAGTTTTCTGCAAGGATTATATTTAACTATTTCTCAATTTTAGCAAGCAAAAGATGCAAAAAAGATACTTGGACAAGAGGAAAATATTTATGCTGCGCTAATTTTATTTATTTTCCTTTTTGTAATTTTTAAGTATGTGCATTGCATGCGTAACAAGCAATTAAACTTTACAGCATGATTATTAGCTATATTCAGCTTCTCTCAGGAACAAACAACAAACCAAAGAATAAAACTACGATTTTATTATTTATTCTCAGACTACCAAAAATTATTCACCTGTAATACTACAAATGTTTTATTGCTCGTTCGTTTTTTATTAATTTATTTCAAAATGTCATTTCCCTCTCACTATTTTAACTTTTTATCCTATTTGATGTCAATCAGTATTTATTGTGTTTTATATAAATTTTTTATATATATGCTACCATCATCATCAACCGCTATATAAAAGTGTATATGTAAGAAAATATTCTATAATAATAATAATATATATGCTCTTATTACATTTGCTAACTTTAATTGATTCTTATTCAATCAAAAGTGATTGTTTGTTATCGCTATGTATTAGCTCTTACCCTCTATATACCATTTTACGGAGAAAGTTAATTAGCCAATGAGGAACAAGGTAAATTTACACTAAAAAAGCTAAATTATATTTGTTGAGTTTATATATTCTTCGTCTCTTCTAGTATAAGGTAAACCCGTATATAAGGCATGTGCGTGTAAAAAGAGTTATATACAAAGAAGAAAAGGTTAAAAAAATATGTTGCACACAAATAATGTGCAAAAAATGGAACTCTGCATGACGATGATGATGATATAAGTTGAAAGAAGAATACAAAAAGTGTAATAAATAAATTGCAGCAAATACTACTATATTTAAAAAGTGTAATAATGAGAAAAGGAAAATGTGGAAGAGAGGATGAGGTCATAATGCATTCCGTGTTAATTACTACTTTGAACAATTAAAGTAAAAAAACACCAAATAAAGAATGTTTGTACAAAAATATTTCATCCATGATTTGCCCACGAGTTTTGTCTTGGAAGTTTAATCTTTTGATGCATAATCATGTAGTCAATCTACATTGGGAACTGGCCATATAAAAACTCACCATTTGTTAAAATTGTTAAAGCATGAAGTTCATAATTTCTTCGAAATAAAATACGTGCGAACTAATTGTATTTCTTGGCATTACTCCAACTGATGACATATACTTTACATCGTGTGTGCCATATGGCCATCTACACCTGAACATTACCAGACCATGCATTCAATCAATTTCCATCTAATTTAATGGACACGTCCATCCAAGTTTGCAAATACAAGATACATACGCGCCGAGTGCACACATTTAGTGTGCACCATCTTGTGTTACATTAACAGACTTGTCATAATTCTCCAGTGTCCCGTCGTGCACGTCTTCCTTTTAAAAGGAAGAGTCCCCATTTACAATGCCAAAGTTTCGAAATCTATTCTTCCTCATTTTTTCTATAACATTAATTATTAGCCATGTGCAAACTACCTTCATTAAGAGGTACCATTCGAACTTAGTCTTGTTAGGAGGGACGGAGATATACGTAGTTTCCTCAGACTCTCCAAATGTCATGTTCAGCAACACGGAATCGTCCATGTGGAAAAATCTTACAGCATTGGCTATAGAGAGTCACGTGGGTAAAGCTATCATGCTGTGTGGAGTAGGGCACGGAGCGTAAGACTCCAAATAAAAATTAAATCTTTCACGGATCACTTTATTAACTGTCATAAATTATATATGCGGCTCACATATTCCATGTTACAGTTGGTTACTCTATCCAGGAACTGATTATAGTCGAAAGGTCAATGGAATCAAGTATCGAGTTAATTTACTCATTGGCGACAGTTGCATTGATGCCACCAAAGTAATTATGTTTTTTTAAATTCATTTTACACAAAACTCATCAGTACAAGGTCTTTACAAAAAATGTTTTTTATGATTTTCTCAGTTTCTTTCGGTACAATCGATTGGCTACATTAATAAAGAGAACTCTGGCTTGATCACCTTCAAGGAAGACCACTTCACCTCCGAAGGGGAAGTACTGGAAGAAGACGGATCCGCTTCTGACGTCAAATCTTTAATTTACTCTGGAGAGAGTGCGGAAGCTTGGACGGTTGAAGGGAGTGGGAAGAAAATTTGCGTCTACCGACCAAAGGACGTGTTAGCTCCAGGAATCTGCATTATATCCGACTTCAAAACTCAGTTGGGCATTGAGGGCGCAACCATTAAAAAGGGATGCGATGAAAGTGAACTTCAACCAAGAAGTTATGTTGATGCACTCCACTTTCAGTTGCAGACATGCTTTGGGCAATATGGAGTCTACGACGTTCGCAACGATGGTTCAAAAAAATTTTAACTTGGAAAGCATCATTCCAATTAGTCTGACATTTATGCAAATTTACAATACAATTTAATTGTTTTACGCTTCCCAGATTTTGAGCTACCCGTGATCTCCTCCGTTTGTGCGGACAACGCGGACACCGCCTCCAAACTGGGCTTCTTCAAAATTGTGGACGCGTGGAAATTCAGAATGAATCCACACAAACAAGCTGAATACAATCCGGCAATGATAGACACAGAGTGGACAGACGAGGAGACACCAATGCGAATGAAAATGCTCTCAATGTTCTTCGCAATCTTTGAAAAAGGCTGTACTCAAGTTGAACCCGAGTATTTCAACCTCATCAGGTATATTTTCATGCAGCACGTTAAAACTGGGTGGAAATTAAACCCACAACCAGTGGAAAAGATTGAAGACAAGCATGGGGACTGGGATCGCTCATTTCGATTCATATCAGAATGCTATACCCAACGGCTCGGCATTCAATTATTGGTAACGATTTTATGAAGTTTTTTTTAGCATTTTTAGCAATATTATCTTCAATTTTAATTCTCTCCGCTCATTTTAGGTCCTACCGGAAGTAGGTAAATGTGATGTACTCCCTGTCGGAGGAGATGCTGGAGACGCGGAAACCGAAATGGTAGAACTGTTTCTTTACGGGGAACAGGCTCGCCTGGACCCTGTCATTGAGCAAGTGTGGTTGATGCTGAATTATGTGAGTCCGTACTGCTCCAGTATCGTAGGGGCATACAATGACAACATTTGGGTCGAATTTGTCAACTTGTTCAGGCGATATTTTCTCTTTCCCCTCAAAAAACAATGGTTAAAAAATATAAATTTTATATTTTTGGACGTCTTAATGGTTTTTAGTGATAGAATTTTAACTAATTAATTTTTTCCTTTAAAAAGGTTGAAACCAGGCTCGTGGCTAACCTACTATGATTACATGTTCAATGGATATTCAATGGAAGATGTGTCGCGACAAGTTATGTCTTGCGCACAGGTAATCCTGAGGACGTCACCTCCTTCTAATCCGATAGATCGCCCGTTTGGCCTTGCGAAGTATTGGGATAAGGATATGGATCCGAATATTATATTTGAAGATTCTTAATACATGCATTTCAATTTCAGATGAAAATTTTAAGAACGCGTGCAATAAATTATCCTCCAGCCTAACTTCATATAATGTATGTACATACATGTCACAAGTAGATATAGTCTGCACATATGAAACCACGGGATTGAGACCGGTGAAAATTTCGGGACCTGTGCAATGTCAAAATCATTTCGTTTCATCGAGGCACGTCACATGCTAAAAAAAGTACATATATTAATCCACATATCCTACACAATATATCACACCAGAGTACATTTCCAAGAATTCGCAAACTTTCTTACGGCCAACATAGCATTTCTCATTCTGCCACACATGCATTGTTACTCCGAGTTGCTCACTTGACGTGTATGCATGTAGACTCTGTCATGCTTCACATTTTTGACATTCTCCAAGCAAATGGCGAAGGACCACGTTATTAGTACAATCTGATAATTTTGCAATAAATCAGTTATTGATTAGTCCTTTTGCAAATATTTTTCTCGACATAGTCAGAAAATTCGCACATTAGAATATCAACCAGCGTCGGGGTTAGAATAGGGAGTTTAGTTAGGAGATATCAGAAAAAAATATAATATGAATTTACAAGTTTTGGCAGCTGTTCTATTGGTAGGGCTGAATTTAACCTTCGTGGACCTGCTAATTGTGAGGAGATACTTCCAAGATGGGATCCTCTACGAAGACTATGCAGCCGATTCTGACAATGTCCGCTACACAATCACGGCTGGAGAAGGATGGGAGAATTTGGACAATCTTGTGGTAGCACAAGGGCTGCGAGGAAAGGCAATGTTCTGTTCAAGGGGAGCTGGCTCGTAAGAATTAAAAAATATGAGTTATAATGAATTAGCCAAAAAGATACAAAATTTCCAACTTGAGCCTTTTGGCCTCTAGATGGCTCCTGTATCCAGATGAAAACTACAGTTTTGGAACAGAAAGGCAACTAAGACTTTTGTCTGGAGAGGAATGCGTGCCAGTTGACAATGTAAAGCAGAAAAATATGAATATTAATTTTTAGCATAAAAAATCAAAATTCATGTCATTTCACTTCCGATTAGATCCAATCACTTCAACCTCTTGCATCAATCAACATTCCCAATAAACTGGGAGCTGCGATGTACTTCTCCGAAAAATATTTCGCATCCAAGGGCGAGGTCGTGAAGAAAGATGGTGCAAGCGCTGGCATCAAGTCTGCGATATTTATTGGGTTTGGCAACTGGACGGTTAATACAGGCGACAAGGAGTTTTGCGTCATAGCTTCCGGTGAAGACGGTGCCGCATGTTTTGTGGAAGATGTGGAAGCGATGTTTGGCGCATCTGGGGATAACGTGGGCATTAAGCAGTTTTGTGGTGAAGATGTAAAGGAAATGTACGAACTGCAAACATGCTATGGACAAGGATTCCACGTGATTACTTACGAATTCGGTTGGCCTCAAGTCATGATTAAAATTATTTTTAAAAAATTATTCAAGAATTTGTGAAAACTGGACTTATTTGAAATTTGTTTTCAGACTTGAACCTTCCAACGGTCAAAGAAATTTGCAGCGCTGGAAGCTTCGACAGTAGCAACCAAGCCCAGGAAAAATTCTTGAATGTGATGAAAATTTGGAAAATCAGAATGTCAAAACAGGAACCTGCCGCCGATTTCAAGTTCCCAACAAACATTCCTAACGCAGTTCAACGCTTTACTGTGCTCTGGCAAATGGTACAAATGGTGGGGGAGACGTGCTCCGCGGTGGATGATGAATATCTAGAAACTCTCAAAGACATTTTTCTCATGCACCTTCAATACGGAAAGATTTGGAATTCCACCGATGCTGGCACTCGCTTTGAACAAAGCAATCGGAAGTGGCTTCAAATCCAAGCCTTCATCGCAGACTGTGCCCTTCAGGTTTTAGGGCCAGCGGTTCAGGACGGGAAGCCGGTGATGCCAATACCACCATTTCAGACTACTCCAGGAGAAGTATAAATACTCAATATTCTTTAGAATTTTTTTTAGAAAATGTCAACCTCAACTAAGCTACCAATCCTATTGACTTTTTCCCTTCAGCTTGTAGTCTTTGAACCCTCCTGCGCACCAAAGGATGTTTCAGTTATGAAAAATGAGTTGGAGGAAAACGCAATTGAAGACTTCTTAAATGGAGAAAGCAATGATTTTGTCATTGAGCAGATTTGGTTGATTTTGAATTTCATTTCGCCATATTGCAATACTTTTCTGGGATTCAAGAACAATCTTTGGAGTGATTTCCCTTTGACCTTCAAGAAAGACTTTTTGTACCCTTTGCAGGATCAATGGTAAATTGTCGTTTTGAAATTGGAAGTCTACAAATCTTGAACCAATTATTTTACATTTTTTGTTTTTAATTAGGAAATCCCCTGGAAAATGGTCATCGTACTATCCTCTCATGTTTAATGGATTCGACATGGAGGAGCAGAGGAGATCGATGATAAGTTGTGTTCAGGATGTCATCTTAACAACACCATTTTACGATCCCCTGGCCCGCCCACCTTCCTTCTATAACGTCTCAATGAAATTTGACTCATCAAAGACAGGCTCCACATCCAGCACGGGTGAAGAGAAGACGGAGGAAAAGAGAGCTGCAAAGTTTGAGGGTAGCCTTAAGGAGATCAAGCCAAAGGAAGCAGAGGTAACGCCGAAGAAAGTGATCACTCCATCCTCCTCGCCAATTAATACGTCTCAGAAAGAAGTGGAAAAGAAGGCTAGTGAGGTGACTCCTCCTCCACCGACAACGAAGAGTTCAGTGAAGGAAGTTACGAAGCATGGGAAGCATAAAAAATCCAAGCATTCCAAGAAGGAGGGTAAAGGGACAGAGAGGAAGCATTCGAAACTTGTGAAGAAAGTGGGGAAAATAGGACGAAAGCCCGGACGGAAGGAAGGGAAGAAATCGGACAAATCAGAGAGTCAGGGAAAAGCTGAGGATGCTGCCAAAAACTAGCGCGAGAGAATCTAAGATGCAATTACTTTAAATGAAGATCGCCATGTCTAACCTATTATGTGAATTTAATAAATGACATTTTTTCAAGTATCAAAATTCGGAAGTTAAGAACTAGTCACTAGTGTTTTAGTAGAGTAATTTTTAATTGTATATTCGAACTTCGCATAATATAATGACTCAACGAAGTGACAAAGCAGATGGATCTAATTTACAGTTAACTATCAGTAGTGCATAAATAATAATTGTCGACGTGTATCTTATGCACACTTCCACTGTTCAATGAACTTGAAACTTCCATGAATTTTGACGGTCCCATCTTTTCTTAGAAAACACCTATTCCAATTCCTGCTCGCTTGCCAAGTTCGAAGTTAACATGGACTCCTTCTCATTTATTCACATATGGTAAATATATTCGTAATAAGTATTGCGTCTACTATGCATAAATGAAAACTACACCTAACACCAAATACATTTAAAAAATATATCTTGCACCTTCGTCTTCCATTTGCAATATGGAGAAATAGAATTAAGGTGTCAGCCAGTATCTGCTCTCACATAATTGTCGCACACACGTTGAAATTTATTTTATTCTCCCTTCACTTCACAATGCTCACTTGCGCACGGCCGAAGCTACCTTCCTCAATTTAATCATGGCATTTTCCAGTGTCCCATTTGTGATTTTAAATTTACTCGTAGCCTTCACTTCTACAAGTGGCTATTTAGTTAGAAGATTTAATTACGATGTTCGTTTATACGAGCATTTCTCTTACGACTCACGCCACATCAGGTACTCGCGAACGGAACCTGGCGACTGGAAGAATATCACGGCGTTGGCAGAAATGAAAAATCTCACTTTTACAAGCATGATTTGCACTGGTGGACCTGGAGCGTGAGTAGATTACCTATACATTTACATATATTTAAGCTAGATAAGCATGGCTAAGATAATTAAACAATAAAAATGGGTTGCCTCTTTTAATGCAGGTGGCTATTATATCCAGATGAGGATTATCAGATGGGCAACGGGCAACGATACTACTTGATCGTTGGTGAACATTGTATTCGAAGTGATGACGTAAGAAAGATGTTCACAAATTTGCGGAGACTTATAAATTATATTTTTAAAAATTAAATTAAATTTTAGATTGAGTCAATTCAGCCCCTTGGAGAAATGGACAAACTCCTTCTAAAGGGGGTGTTGCTCTTCGACCAACCAAATTTCGGGTCCGGACATACACTTGTCGCAGAAGGTGAAGGAAGTGGGGACTGCAGGTCATTGATTTACACAGGCGGTTCCTCATTCCTCGTCGAAGGAGGAGGTCAAAAGATATGCCTAATGCCTGGAATAACTGACTCCGACGACGGCTACTGTTTGGTGCCCGACACCAAGTCAGCTTTCAAGCTGGAAGGGTCCGTAACAGTGAAAGAAAACTGTGGGCAAGATCCAGACGAGAAGACTTTAATTGTTCAAAACTGCTACAGTTCAGGAGTTTATGAGCTCTACTTAGACACAGGTTAAATTGCCCTAAATTTTTTCATATAAAATAAATACGAATGAGCTTTTCGGGAATTTTTACTTTATGACGGGTATGCAGATTTGACAGTGGACAAACTCAAAGAAGTCTGCGATGGAGGTGGTGACGACTTTACCAAGACGAAGTTCTCCATCATTATGGAAATGTGGGAAAATCGGTTTCGTTCCGAACTGAGGACTCCTCCAATGGATCACCGAGAAGAGGACCAAATCAAGCTGACGCTACTCTGGACCATTATGGACATTTTCGACAAAACGTGTCCTGCCGTGGACGATATTTACATTTATCTTCTTGGAAGTCTCTTCAGTTTGCATATGAAAAATTATTGGAAGAGTGGAAATGAAACTGTGATTGGGCTGGAATCTTGGAATTATGCCACTGAGTTTATGAAGACTTGCAATCAGGCCGATGAGGATTCGGAAGTGGTAATAAGGCCTAATTTTTTGGGAGAAAATATGTTACTTCAAAAATGAAACCATGTAAATTGAGGTGGTGTTTTTTTCGCAGCCGGCCGTAGAAGACAATTGCAGGACTGCCGACCAGTTTAGCAGGATCCCTAATTCAAACACTCCTGACGCTGCGGGCTGGTTTGACATTTCCAATGGGGACCTCTTTGATACAGTTATTGAGCAAATGTGGCTTGTCATAAACTTCGTGATTCCGACATGTACTCAAAAAAGTGGCTATGTGACGAACGACTGGACTGACATGGTCCTTTTCTTTCATCATGCCTTCCTGGATCCATTGCAAGAGATCTGGTATGAATACATAAATTAGTCTATCAAAAATCATTCCACATTTATTTGTATTATTTCCGAGATGAATTTTGTCTGAATTGCATAGGGCTGAGCCTGGAGAATGGCTGAAAATCTATACCGCAGTCTTCCACGGTTTTGATATTCGAGAAGAGCACGGAAACATTCTGAATTGTCTTTCGGCCGCCCTGCAAGATTCGCCACAATTTGATCCAATTGGTAGACCGAAGAAGTTCCGAGACGCGATGATTTACAAATATAGTCTTCCCGCCAATGGAGAAGTTGAACCTGGAGGTGACGGCTCGAAGAAGAAGAAACGACAAAGCAATAAAGCGGAAGCTCCGAAGGCTAAAATTAAAAAGCGGAATAGTGTTGCGAATGGTGGGATCGGGTCAAAGACGAGCAACATTGCAGTTTCGCCGGAGGAGAATGAGATTACGGGGAAGATTCTGGAGAAAAGCATTCACTGAATTCATTAATTTAATTTACTTTAAGTTTAAAGTTGACTGAAGTGAAAAGATTTAAAATGGTAAATTCAAGTTTAATAAAGAATCGTGATACATTCAACAACATGGAAGAATCCTTACGAAATATTCCAGCAAAATGTCTTGCTTCGATCAGATATATACACATTATCTGCAAGCGCAATGATATTTTGAGAAACTTGCATGAGAGCTCCCTTTTGAAAGGGTCAACGAGAATAACTGCCAGAAGCTGCAACTGACGTCTCACTTCCGGTTGAGTAAACGGCCAACGCGAAAACGCCTCTGGCAGTAAATAAAAAAGTTTCTTACCAGACGACTTGAATTGTGTTGTAAAACGAGTAAACTCAACGAACCTTCTTCGTAGGACATAGGATTGCATTGTTGCAGGAAGCAAGCAGGTTAAAGTCCAGTCCAGAGAGAGGTATCCCCCAGCTCACATGATCTCTTATTCATACATTGCGTGTTGCTACCATTCACCTCAACCAACCCTTCGAAAGCATGCACGTAAGTCTCGCGTTCTGACAGCAAACAAAACAAAACCCACACATTGCGTTCTCCCAATTGCCTAAGATTAGGCATTGTATGAAACAAGACGCAACAACATCGCATCACATCACTAATTTAGATGCTTTACTTTCGGCATTTTCGTCAGCATCTGCTGTTATGATGCTGTGTTTTTAGATACGAATACGAGACGCAGTGTCCCTATCTTTATCCTGGAAGCGAATACACGTTCACACATTTTACGCAAGGAAAGGGAATCCTTTGTATATCCGTTCATTGGCCACCTGACATTTGATACGAATAGTATTACGACACTCGCAGACAAGTACATAATATAATACCTTCACCTACGCCGGAATTCCAGGTAATTACCGAACCGTAGAGACAGGAAACTTTTGCTTACACATCCTTACACAAGGCAAACTTGAAAACTTACGTAATCCGTAAAAACGTAATATTTTGCAAAACATGTTTGTGTAACCTTTTTTACACCTTAGTTCTCGCTCTTCTGCTATGCAGTGTTGATGGTGATATATATCGTAATCATTTCACGTTCAGAGGATTATCAAAAGGCACTTTTTTATCAAGTCCATTTTTTGTATGGGAGCAAAATGATAAGGGACAACAAAACTCCACTCTTTTGTTATAACCATTTCTATCACTTAACTAATGACTTGACTTCATGCCTCCTACGCACATACAACTTATGAAGTGCCTCACAAAACGATACTTTTTTGTAAGGGCAACCCTTTTCTCGGGCGACCTTCAAGGCACCTGCTTCCCACAGGAAGCAAAAGTCATTCGACCAGAACAGACTAACTCGTTTTTTCGGCTAGGGCAAAGTGGTTCCCACGTTTTACCTTTCTCATCATTACGCTGCTGTAGAAGAAGAAGAAGAAGAAGAAGCTATCTCAGATTTTTTTAAAAAAATGCTTGAGTGCAAGGGGCAACAGTAGGTATCCAGCGCATCATTTTCCAGCAGGGGATTCTATCACATATATCCGCTACCTATAAATATAAATCTAAAACTGACTTGGAGTCACAAGCTTTTTTTTAAAAAAAGGAACAGGATGAAGATGAAGTACGTTGAAAATCGATGGGGTGGTAGCCCTACAATTAGGTGTTATTATTATGGTACTTGCTCCTTGCTGCATATAGGAGGGTATGTCACATGCTTAATGCTCCGTGGAATTCATCAGTTTTGCTGATAATGCTTCCCATGAAAAAATTTGGTCACGCCGAGTTTGCTGTGTGGTTCCCTGTATTTTTATTGTGGGACGAAGAGAAGTGGACTTAATTATTGCGGAGTTCAGGTAAACACGGCACTAATAATTTGGAAATTAATCAAAACATTTCGTACAGTTTTTACCTTATTAAAAAGTCATTCAAAACACATCTAATTTTTATTAAAGACGTTTAAAGAAATTAAAAAAATTAAAGTGACGTCTAGATATTACTTTCTATACTTCAAGATTTTACTATTTTTGCAACAATCAAACTTTTCTATAAACATCGTCATCACTTGACAAAACATATATTCTTATGTGATGATACTATAATTTTTCTACTTTTTGTGACTATATTAGTGTCCGCACTCATATACAGTTCAGTATGAATACTATGAATCTGTGAACCACACTCTCATCGTCAGTCCTCCTCCACATAACCCTTTTTCACGGCACATTTTTTTATGATTCAACATTGTTATCGTTGCACTCTCTTCTCTGCGTCTTTCTGCGCCAACCCGTGAGAAATGAAAACAAACAGAGGCGTCACTCTCTTCATGAGCTGAACACTTTGCATGCATGCATTCCCTGCACCATGCACTCAATCAGAAGGAGAGCACCCTCACAAATACACACGTCGCAATATATCAGTTTCAGGGGAAGATATTTTTTCAGAACCCGGCTAGACTAGTACTCATCCATTCCTGATAATAGTTTGTGCCTTGCCTTGTCTCCTCTCTTGTTTGGTTTAGCTTTGGCTTGACTCTCATCTTCATCACTTTGTGGAATTTACAGCTTCCGAGTATTTAATGTTAATGCAATGAAAACACACACACACAGAAGCAAACAAGCAAAAGATAACTTGAGCGTTGGAGTTGGAGGCGTTAAAGCTCATAGCTGTAGGTGAGCTCGGGAAAAAACATGGTCCCATTCCCTCGTGACTATCATACAGAAATTAAATGAATAGTTTAGAAAAAAATGTGAACTCAAACTGAAGCTTCTTCTTCTCTGTGTACCCTTTTCTTAATGTCAGTTTATCATTAGACATATAAAAATATCATCGATACCTACTTTTTAAAGCTTCTACTCACACAAGTCTACAATTATTGCGAAAGTTTTTTTTTCAAACTGTGCTTTGGTTTGTTGGGATATAAGAAAAAGTATTTTTATATTCTTCTTCTAATAATATGAATGTCACTTTTTTAGGTGAAAAATCACAACAATCGAGTTGTGATCAACCAGTTTTCTACTTACGATGCTAAATTAGATTTATTTTATTCCCATCGTTTACAACTCTTACAAGCTTTGTGTGCATCTCTCTCGCTCTGTAACTTGTTTTGGAATCATTACTCCTCCTCATCCTTCTCCTTGACTCTGACTTGGAAGAATATATATATTATGATCATGTCGCTCGCTCTTTATGGGATGGGAGGACTGAAGAGGAATTCTTCTGTTTTACGTCTTGTTTTCTTCAAGTCGTGATGGGAAAAGAGGGGAGGGCTTTGGCCATGCTCATTTATCTATTTATTTTTATATACATTACTACCTCGAAGGGAAAAGTGTAAGCAATTTTGATGGAAGAATAGAGAGAAAATATTTTCATTGGGAGACGCACACAGGAAGTATATAAAAATTCTGGTTGAAAAAACAATTTTCATTTCAAGGAAAAGAATTCCCAGCGACAGTTACGATTTACAGTTGAAATGTTTTTGTATTTTCAATTGAAACTGAAAATCAGAGGTTTGTACCGGTTCGGCATTTGTATGCATAACGTCGACTTTTAAGTGAGAGGCGATTATTAATAGAAAATCAGTGTTTTTCTTTTCTGCTGATAAATTATGCATGACGTAAAATGGGATTCAAGGGCCTCTTAAAACTTTTAGTCGAGCACATTATTACACGTAATGAATGCTTACAAAAAATTGGTTTTGTCTAATAACACCTTTTTGAAAAATGAATAATCCAGAGAGAAAAGTAAATGTCAAATGTAAGAGTCTAAAATTAGCACTAGAGTCCAGACAGGTTTGCGTGTTGCGTGATCTTGCTAGTGGGCGAGAACACACACCGACACACCTAGTTTACACAGTTTATGTAATCCAGAAACAAGTTGAATGAGTACGCGCATATGTAAGCCGATAAAGGCTACGGCTAATAATAGTCACAAAGAAAGGTTACATCCATATTTCTGCATATTTATTGCACTCATTTACAATTAAATGCATTTTTGACTGAATGGCCCTGGTCCGACCGAATGCAAACCACAAGCTTCACTTCACCCTTGAAAAGGAAGTTAAATAAAAATTTATTCCTCCCAAAAACACGTTATCTTTGTATCGAAACTGACGCTTGATTTGACATAAACTTGCCAACATGATGGATAAGATCATTAGTTCATTTTACTAGTTTTTTTGTAAGTGAGCTTTTAAACTCAAATTTGTTACAAGAACAAAAAAGTGTTTTATATTTTTCTCCCCATTTTATTAGTCCCCCACTCTAATAATAATGTAATCATCACATCACACTGTGAAAAAATGGAACAAAACAGAACATTGACTTGAGCCAAGCGGAGACATTCATTTCATTCTTCACAAAATGTTAAAGGCAACAATTACACTAAAGTTGAGTTGAGTTCAGAATCAGAGTAGAGCACCCCAATGTGTCCCTGTGCACACACACATATATTTCTAGCATCGAAACAAAAATTATTATTACGTCCTCGCGTGCTCATTGTCATTTTTCTTTTTTGTTTCTTTGAGCTCTCTGCTCTACACTCCTTTATATACCATCTCTTTACTCAATCTAAATTGCCTAATCAGGAGAAACGGTGCAAAATGATAGGTATGAGCTACTATGTGCGGTGGTGGTGGAGAGATGTATAGTAAAGTAAACTGCTCAAGGGGAGAAAATATCAGGCGGGAGGTGACCTGAAATGACATGCATTACATTTGTTACACTCGAGGATTAGAAGTGAACACGCAACAAAAGAGTTTAACAATAATCGCTGAGTATAAGTATAAAATGCATTCAAGTACACAAAAAAGAGGCTCATTTGTTTCAACTAGTTTGTAGCTGCATTTATCTCGAAAATTCATCTCCCTATTGCACTTGTCTCACTCTAGATCACCAAAGGGCATTTGGATCGGAACATTTTGTAAAATTGGAGTGTGAGGGTGGTTTGGTTTGGCTTTGGAGGAGTGTGACACACACACGTCCAGTTCGACGCCAAAAAATTTCTGAGAAGCTCCGAAAATAAACTTTTAATTGGTTTATTGAAGGCCACATTTATTTTGGAGTGGGACTATAGCTTATAATTATTTTCAGATTATTAAATTACTTCATTTGTAGCGCCTCAAGGTAAGCTCAACACTAGCACACCTTCGTGTACACATGAAAAATTGACGTAATGAATATTATAGAGGGAAAAGCTGATGACGTAAATTCATTCCAGACCTATAAACCATTTGTGTTGTTAGAACTTATGCTAGATTCATTCATTAATGAAATGAACAAAGCAAATGAACGTCAGTCCTAGTTTTAATCGACAACTCAATATTTTTTTCATTTTAGTCTCAGCAAGGGCACAATCACACCATCAATAAAATTCAATCATTGAAGCAAGTAGAACCCAAGTGGAAAAGATTGGGAGCAATTTCGTTTATGATCTTGTACTTTGCATACAAAATATTCCATCGACATCCACACCAAGAATGTCAGAGAAAATTCTTCCATTTCCTTTCCCACTCTCCGAAATATTTTTTTCCTTACCAAATACTCAATACACACATTAGTTCCATTCGACTGCCGAAATTATCCCGGTAATAACATCGCGTTCGTAGAACAAATAATATTGAAAAAAAGAATGAATTCTGTATTGCCACCCACGATATGCCTAGAGACTATGCGGCATCTTACAGCAAGGACGTTTTTGTGTGTATAGTCACGAAGAAGAAAATATCCGGAAACTCCAACAATTTTCATCACCATCTTCTCATGATTCCATTTTGCCTTCTCGACCTTATGATTTCCCTCATTTTATGATGATATTTTCTCTCTCTTTCCACGGATGCACTATGCCCTAACCATGCACACTGCAATTCCAGAGATTTTTTTCTCTCCAGTTCTACATAAAATACAAGGATATGGAAGAAGGGGACAAAATTGGATTTGTGAAAGCTAAACAACAAAGAGAAGGAAGTCGTCGGAAGAAGCGGGAGCAAGCCATCATCATCGTTGTCGTGATCATCATCATCATCATCTTATATACCACATATATATAAAAAAGTAAGAAAAATATATGTGTTTATATATAGTACCAACACCAAGCAGCAGTAGTCATCATCATCGTCCTCGTCTCGTCGTCGTCATCATCATGACCATCATCTTCAATATAATATTATCGCACGGAATGCTGTAGTTATATTACCCGGGCAAGTACGTAAGAGCTGCTGAAGTTGGCATTTCTTCGAATATTATAATACGATGCCAAGGGAAGAGTCATAATCAAACGAGGAAACGCAGCGTAGCATAGGGCATACACTAGAGTCAGTCCAGGCAAAATAGCCTTCTGCAAAAAAAACTTTACCTTCTCTCTCTCTCTCTCTCTACAGCTTTTTCTGGAGAAGAGGAGGTAGAGTTTGGAAACTGGAAACAGCTCAAAAACTTGCAGCGAAGAGATATGTTGGGAATGAGTGAAATTGAAGGAAAAGAGACGAAGGGGTTCTTTTTGCTTTTCCTTTCTCAAGCTGCATATACACACTCATATCGTATGCCTTGCGTGATACAAACATTCAAACATAAGAGTTTCCTCTCGCAGCAGTGTGTAAACTAGCGACGTTCCATTCCCAGTGCATACATTGCATACAGTTTTAGAAGCTAGAAGTGTATAGCATTTATTGGAGTAGCACACAAGTGAGGTCTTAGCTGCTACTACTACTGCTGGTCTTTTTTTTCGTTCTCACCAACTCAAATCCTGTTCTGATGTTTCCCCTCTCGCCAGTGCACGTGTGGACGACGTACAGTGAACATCTCGGCTCACTCCATTGTCGTTCTCGTCTTCGAAACATTGTGCTGTGTTGTTCTATGCTCACACAACACACTCAAACCGACTTTCTTTTCCTCTTGTGTGTCTCACATTTCTCCAATGTTAAACTGAACATATTCAATATTAACTGCTTTCGAATACTAATTGTTATTGAGGATATATATAGCATTATATACCACCTAACTCCAAATGTTCCTTGAATCGTGTTGTCGACATTAAAAAGAGAAAAGGATTACGCTGCAAATCCTTCACGAAACATCCAACATTTAAAAGCGTTTTCTCTACTTCGTTTTCCACTTGGACTCGAATGGAAATTGTGAAAAATGAATTAATAACAGAAGTTCATTTTTCGGACGTTCACCTGAAAACATAAGCCACACTTTCTCTCCTTGACTCATATAATTTGCACAGAGAAGAAAAAAACAAGTTTTACAGTTATTATTGTCACAAGTCGCAAGTGTATTTCCACCTGGAGAAAAATAAAGGAAAAAAAAACAATACTCAAGAGAGAAAACGGTGAATAACTGAATGAAACGGAGAAAATTGGACCATGTGTGGTGTGTTGTGAAGGAAAGAACAAGTTTTTAACAAGGATTCATCTATATAAAAGCATAAAAAAGTATTCAGTGTTAGCACAGTGCTCCAGTGCTCCTAGATTATTCATGGAATATATGTGCTGGGCTAGATATGCACTAGACGAAATGCCCAAGTGAATTCCTTGCAAGAATTTTCAACACGAGAAAATATACCATGGGAGATGTAATGTAAGAAGTTGCATTGCAAAAGCAACAGACGAATGAAAGGAAAAAGTCATCTTCTTATAAATCCATTCCACTTTTCTTGGCTTCAACATTTCTCCATTTCTTGACTTGACATTTGCCAAAAAAACCGGAGAAAAGAGAAGAGTCAAGAAACGAGCAATATCTAGATGAGGGATAACTAAACTATCATTCTCGAAAGTGGTCATCATCATCATCATCTGACGAAAGGATATCTCAGCTCAAAGGATTGGAAGGAGAAGTGAAATGTAATCGCGACCATTTCTTGTTTTCAATATTTCGCAAGAGTCAGTGAAAGAAGAACAAAGACATCACTTTGTCGTCGTGCTTTCCTCCAATAAGTCCGTGGACATGTGTGTGTATTTTTTGGTGAGGATATACTTTTCTCAGCGTAGATGAAAACAGTGTGCAGCCACAAGAACAAAAAAAGAGATTATCTTCGCTTTCATTCTGCGAGTGTATTGTGTTGTGTGTGTGTGGCACACATACTCCTTCTCACCCAATGAACTCTCTCACTCCGAATAACTTATTGGCATCAGTTCAGGAAATTCACTTTTTCCGTCATGTAAGCAAATGCTAAAGAGTATTGGCGAAAAAAAAAGTTGAGACGAGCAAAGGAAAAAAGATTTTCTTGTAATTGAGAAGAAGGAACAGAGCGAAGTAATGGATGTGCATGTGTTTGTGTACTTACAATATCTTGTGTTCACTTTTTCGGGTAATGATGATGACTCGGGTGCCCGTTCTCTATCCTAATATTTATTCACAGTGAAAAGGAGCACGAGGAAAAGGAGAGAAGAAAAAACGGGAGATATATATATTTTTCTCCTCTCTCTCCTTTCCTCAACAACTTAATACAAATTATTGCAAATAAGCAAAAGTATATATACCCCAACCCAACATCCTAAAAGATTTTCGCTAATGTTATCAGCACAGGATCGAATGGAAAAGCCCGAAGAAGAATATATTTTTCGTGGGGGAGACGAACTACAAGTGTAGTTTCTTCTTCCTCCAAAAGCCATCGCACACATAACCCGAAAATTCGTGTGTGCTTCAGTTCAGCTGAGGCTGATACTGATATTTGCGATTTAGTGTAAAAGTAAGCACTAAAAAAGCTTCACATCACATCGCCTCCACTTTATTCTCGTATCTTATAGCTTGTCTCTTGATTACCAATATTTTGCGAGAGAAGCGAGAGGAAAGGATATTTGCAACGTAAATGTGCGGATGTTATATATAAAAAAGCTCAAAAGTATATAGCGGAAACTGGGGCAATGGCGACATGAGCATCGTCGTCTCCTGCTTTGATGTGCTTTTCTCTCTCTCTCTCTCTCTCGAATATAAGCTCCGCTGATAATACTCGTCTGTCGCTTCGTCTTTTCTCCCAAACGTTTTAAAAAGAGATTTTCGCAAGTACAGTCTGTCGCCTGTGCTGCATTGCATAACGCAAAAGCATTGGAGCTCATTTCCTGGCTCGAATGCCTTTTTTCAGTGGTTCAATTCCAAGATTGTATCTGCAATAGGTTGGTGCAATATTTATATCTAGTTTCTTTTTTTACTGTAGGACGAGTGACCCTCAAAAAACTCCCTGACATTGTGTGATTGTTGCATTTTGCAAAGAAGGAGAATTTTCAATTGTGTGAAGCGAGTATATGTGTGTCCACTCTCTATTATAGATGGACTCTCTTCGTGTAATTCTGTGAGGTTTTCTTGAAAACGAGCGAAAACGAATTTATAATTTATACTTTTTATAAATTAATTGAGGAATAATCAATCTTCATAAAAAATCGAGTGAATAAAAATTGGAAAACGGATTACGATGTCTATACTAGGACGGAGTGGACACCACCCGGTTCAGTGGACTCTACTAACACCGGCTTCCTCCTCAAGTTCCCGTTTCGAGTGGTGCGCAAGGATTTCCCAATAAATCACAACCATTATTGAGAGATTTTTCCACGAGAATGGACCAAGTGTGAAGTGAAGGAAGATAGAAAAAATATATATCCTTCAAGTGAATACTCTTTTTACTCCTTTTTATTATATATTTTTTGTCTGGTGATACGCGGACAAGTTATTTTTGTGTGCAATTTGTCATCGGGAAAACTCCCCATCTTGAAAGATGAAGGGCAGGGCTACTTGGCGTTTTCACGCGCCCACTCTTCATCATCATCATCATCATCTACTCATATTAATATTCGTTTTAGTCGGATCGTTACAAGGTAATTGATGAAAATTGATGGTCTTTTACCCATTTCCGCTTCAGCTTCATTACGCTTTTATAAATTTTTTTGAACAAAATTCCGTGGCCTAGTTTATATCTCTAAAAAGGATATAGAGATAAGACTTATGGCCATTTTGGACTATTTTTTCCCGTAGCGAATTGCAGCTTTATGGCAGCTAATGTTTGCTTTATGATTAGAGTAAATTGATATGAGAAATCGTGCAAAAATAATGTGACAAAAAGGTTGACAAAAAAGAAGAAGAAAACTCTGTTGCATATATTGCATTTTTGATTATGACCATTTTCGTAGTATCTTTAAAAAAGGAGGAGGAAAAAAAGCGGAAGAAAACAGACAATTTTCCACTAAATGAAAATAATCACGTTTGAAAAATATTCTAAGGACATTACGTAGACCCTCTATTGCCATCCTTAAGCGAGGACCGTTATCATATAATGGGGCTTTTTTGTGAGTTTGACTTGTCGTTGACATGTAAAAAACGAGATGCAATATTTAGACTAAAAATGAGATGGATGCATATGATGATGCTTGCACACACAAGGCAAGAACTATACAAGAACTCTGTTTCTGTCATCTACTTGTCATTTTCATCTTTTTCTTCAAGGAAATTTTTTTTTATATTCTGTCTATAATCACCGTACTCAAGACGTTCTCTCTGGCTGGGTGCTGAAGACTCGCGGGACTTAGAGTGAATATCACAAAAAAAAGTTTAGTTGCTCTTGTCCTCTCCACTCCGTCCTCTTCGTGATGATTTTCATGTGCTGCCAGTATTCATAATATCATTTAAGAATGTCCTTGTTTCAGGATTAAGGCTAGCGAAAAAATGCGTACTTAAAACTGTCTCGCTACTAGTATTACCGTTGTAAAAACACAATTTTCAGACAGTTTTACACCCTTTACTCATACTTTTCTTGCTTGTTTGTTGGCCATCATATCATCATAACAGAGAAAGAGAGTATCATCATTCCTTATTATTTTTTCTAGCGAAGGAAAGAAGAAGAAAAATATACTATTTTTATACATTTTTCTGGGTGAGATTATGATGGTATCTCGGAAATTTGAGGACATAAAAAATGTACTATTTTTCTTTGGTTGAGCAAGAAAGAATCATAGTCATCAAAGTATCATGAAAAAAGCACGTTCCGTCTCTCTCTGAAGATTTTGACTATTTTTCTTGTGTTTACTCAAGTAAGGCGCTACACTTGCTAAGTGAGTCTCTGGTAAAATGATAATGTGATATAAGACCATTTATAATATTTCATTGAGATAAAAAACATTTTCTACCCATTTTAACAATATTTTTCAAATAACTGTATTACGTCAAGTTAAGTGCTCTGCTGCTCACTCTCTTCACATATTATATTTTTACCGATATTGATTACATGAAATGTACTCACGGTCCCTTCTCCTTTTCTCTATTTTTCCTCGGCCTGTTACATTTTTCCAAAAGGAAAAAACGGCGGGTCAGGAAAAAGTCCAGTTTTATCGACAATTGTGAATTTACAACCGTCCATTTTCCTCCGAAGTATGGTCATATGGTTTTCTTTGCTCCCATGCATTCTTGTTCAGCTCAACTGCGTACATTCTCCGTGCGCAATAAACCATTAAGACTTTAAATGCTAGTTAAACCGGTGTTTAGGCAGGAGAGAGATTTCCCTATTTTTTAGGGTGCAGTTAAAAACGCTATTTATTTTACTCGCCTTAGAAAAAAATATAATAATGTCTTCGCACTGGCTTCTTCACTTTTTGTTGTTACGCCTGTGTAACTCTAAAAGTTGATGCTGACTCATAGCCGGCGTGTGTGTGAGTGAGCAGAAGGCTTTTTATAATGTTGTGGGTATGTGGTACGCAGGCATGCAGAAAGTTCCGAGAAAAGCAGATGAAAACTGGTGCTGTTCAGATGGGCAGAAATGTTTACATAAATGAGTACATGAACTGATTTCTGTGCCATTTCTGTTTTGTTAGAGTCAAATATATTTGACCTGCTTGTAATAATTATTATGATGGTGGGATGATTATAAAAGTGAAGTTTGTCTGACTCATTTCAAAAATTAGTACAGGCTATGAATCACTCTCTGGAGTGGAGATTGAGATCTCTTTGAAGAATTTTTTTGTGCTCGTGCTAATTTTACAACAGTTCACTTTTAGCCGGCGAAACTGAAATCTTCTCTCAACTCCCGCATCTAATCCAATGATGACTAACAAGAAATAAGCCACAAGAAATGAATGGAAACTGTAGTAAAAGTGAAGGCTGCTACATGAACACTCTTCCTCACCATGGGTGGGTGTCTTTTTCCTCGTCCTCCTCATGAAGTGAATGAGAAAGGAGAAATTTTTACAATCTGAAACGGTCAAGAATAAGGATGGAATATATGGCAGACTGGCAGACTACAAATATCCGACGGATGTACTATATGTGTATCCTCATTGTTATCATTGGCAAAGATAACAATTTTTCGCCAAGAAAATATTCCGACCACATGACTTCAAGCAAGAGTGTAGCATATGTTCACATATATATTGCTTTCAAGAAGAAGGGATTATCTCATCTCTTTTTTACATGAAACGAAGGTCTTCTGCCGAGATTCACTCTTGAGTCTCAGGCTCGAGCTCAAAGTAAACACACATCGAATCATCTCGTTTTTATGGACTGTGGTCAAGCACACACACACACACATCACATCTTACATGTCGAACAAGAGCAAGCTGAAGATTAGGAGGAGAGAGAGAAACGTGCTCTCGTATATTATACGAGAATTCAGTTCAAATGACAAGAAGCGTGAATTTCACTTTTAAATCAGATGCATTGCTCAAAAAGTGTTAACATCGAAAGGGAGTGTTGAGAGATTGCTACTATAAACTATAAACTACCTTTCCCCATTCAGAAGTCTTATATGATCTCTACTATCCGTCAGGTTTTGTTTCTGACCATCTGCATTTACTTCATCCTACGCATTGAATATATTAGCCAACGGCTACATGAATGTGATACGAAAGATACAGGCTGAAAGTATATGTCCATCTCTTTTCTAATTTGTAATCCGTAAAACCAACAAAAACTAGTGTTATGTAAAAAAATTCAATGAATACGAAATGGGATCTCAACAAGACACAACTTTGTGCAATATGCCTACTTTTTACTTTTCATTTCTTCCAAATCAAGTGTGTGCTCACTTCTCATCACACTACTCAATGAACCCATTGAATTAGAGCTTGATAGAGATAGGGGATAGGATGAGTTTTACAGAGATTCGAAGACAAAAGTTCTCTCTGAAATAAGCGTTTCATACGGCAGTTCCTTCAACGGCCAGGTCACTGCTGCTGTCACTCAGAATTAGGTTATTTTGTTTATGGAGCTTTTGTGAAATTGGATCGGCCTTTTTTAGTCAAGCTACTCTTAAAACTTTTTTCTTCTCTCTTTCTTGAGAAGTGGGCATTCTCTTAACCTTATTGAAAAAGAAAGGCTTACATTAACACAGTAAGTTCAGATTCAGAAGGAAAAATACTTTGTTCATATGTACGCTACAACTAATTTACAACACGAGATGTACGAACCCGAGCCATACTGATATCAAATTACTTTTTTACGTTGTCTTCGTGTGTAAAAAATTATTGGTTTTATGAGGATAAAGTTTACCGTGTCGAGTCGAATGTACTTCTTGAGAGAAAAATGGAAAATTCTTCACAGTTGTGGTTGTCGCCATTATCATCATCATCATCATGATTTTGATGACGATGTTGAAGATGATCCTCTTTTTATACTAAAATCAAAAACTTCTGCCAAAACTCGACTACCTACTTGTGCACTTCTCAGTTGCATGTCACCAAGCTACTTTTTTGTATTCTCTGGTCTATTTTAGTAGTTGGATAAGAATGCAGGCATATGTCGTTTCATATCCTGTGTTACACATTTAAGTTTCGATTCTCATGATAAAATGGCTCAGAAGAAGTTGAATGAAGATATGGGCATACTTTTCAAAGGACTTCATTTTTGAACTCATCTGTGTCCAATGTCGCACGCAGCTCCGTACGACATGAGTCATTATCCTGCTAACCACTTCGCATTTCGAATTTCTAGATTTTCAACATAATGTGCGTGTCTCTTGCACGAAATTTGTATCAAGGCTAAATTTATATTATTATTTTCTATCGTCTTGTTATTCATTGTTCCTGAAAAAAATGTGTTGCTGTTTGCTTCTGAAAAGGTTTGTTTTTATACAGGGTTACATATGATTAAAAATATAATGTGACAATTTTTACGAAAATTCCAGGCATATATTGAAACCACACATAATTATAAACTAAAGATTTATATATAACAAAACCTCATGCTTCCACCTAGCTTTCAGAATAGTAACATAGGCTTTATTTAAAATAAGTTTTCGGCAGTGAAGTTTACTACGAATGGCAGATTGTCCTTGCTTTGCTGACGACTGTATGTATAAATTTCCAGTCGCATCTCATCCTTGACTCTTTCTCGTCAGACCAACTCCAGCATCCACCTCTTTACTTGTGAGAACTGGAAAATAGCTTTGAGCAAAAAAAAGAACAAAACGGTATGGATTTCACGACATCGTTTTTCAGGAAGAAGAGACAAGCCTGGAGAAGATTTTGACATTGGTTTGAAAGCAAGCATATTTTTTTTCTTGAAATAAGCGTACAAAATTGCCAAGCCTTCTTTACATTGGTATTATTATGAAATGCCACCGCTTCTTCCATGAAGGCGATGATACAGCTTCTGTATCGGTGATGTGACTGTAACGCTGTGTTGCATTGTGTTTAACTCTCGCTCGTTCTATTCTCGCTGTCGCATCCTTTTTACTTCTTTTTTTCTCTGTGAAACGTCTTCATACGGAATTTTTTTGATGATAGTAGACGCAGTCAATGTTTATTACACATTCATGCATGCCAGAGAGTGTGAATAGTTCACTGGAGAGAGAGAGAGAGTTGAGTCAGAAATAGGCACTTGTTCCAGGCAGGTCCAACATTTTGTATTCGTCTTCCTCATCGTATCCATCCGTTTTCCTTTCCAAGAAAAAAATATTATTCTTGCTGGTGACAATGACCATGAAAAGCTGACACCAGATGAGTTACGAGAGTTAGGATATAGCTGCAGCTGTGCTGCATCGCACTGCGATACTGCGATACATTTTACATGAGCAGAATAAAGATACGAGAGCTACCACCACTCGCATTCCACTGGAAAATATGATATGCATTTTTAAAGCTTTTTCGCTGGAAACATACCAAACAAAAATATCGATTTTAATGATAGGAGCGATGCTTGCGCTCGCTTTGTTTCATCTACGCAAATTGCAATAATCAATAATTTGAGAATGTGTGAATTATATTGGGTGGAAAACATAACTTGTGCCTTATGCTAAGCAATGACGTTCTTATTAAAATATATAAAACTCTAATTTTGCCTTATTGATAATAGGTTATTAATGAGCATATTCAACGTATAATAAGTGAGACGGATAATTGCTGAGAGTACTTAAACGACTTCGTTTTAGAAGAAAAAATTGATTACGGAAACAGTTAAAATACTTATCTACATTTAGTGACATTTATTCTCATCTTCAATCATATTACTACTACACTCTTGTACATCTCCGTTCTCAACTTTCTCCTCCGCAGCAACGGGGAAAGACTCTTAAGAGTCCACTCCAAAGCTTGTGGATGGACATTAAGTGGTCGCATATGGACAAGTGGCTTTTCCACAGAATGAAATTAGCTTTCCCCCAACTCTCCAGAGATACATATATCTTCTCTCCTCCCCAGTTACGACGGGGAAGCGATCTTACATATATTTCTCCACATGTAATGTGTACATATGTGTTTCTAACTAATATTTATTTCATAGTTGACAACTTTGCATATTACATGGTTGCTTGCTCCACCGATTTTCTTTCTCCTTTCGATGGAAGGATCTGATGGAAGAGAAATAAGTGAGCAAATATGTATGCGTTTTCATAGTGTTATCCTTATGCTCATATGAAATTCTCATCTTTCCCTTCGTTTCCTCTTCCAGGAAAAGGCAAGGAGGCAAGGAAAATTGCCAAATAATAAAGGAATTGGAGAGAAGAAGAAGAAGGAGAATGAGATTGTGTCAGGAACAGAAAGTCTCTGGCCTAGTCTTGTTCTCTATCTCTTCTCGAAAACTAAACAACTTGTTCCTTTTTTTACTTTCCCTCTCCCTCTCAGCCTTCTCCTTCTTCACACTGGTCTGGTCTGGTAATGGTAATAACAGTAGAAAATCCTTTCGCTGAAAAGGAAAAGCAATCATTCTTTAGTGTCATCACCCAGGCATATCATTATTTATTCGGATCGGTGGCAACCTGACATGCAATCCATGTTTTTAAGAGAACACTCTAAATATACACAAAAATAATATATACACATGGAGAAGGAATATCTTGCTCTGCTCTATCTTCTTTTCGCTGGAGGAGTCCACCTAATAAGGAAAGTAGACCAATCTTCTCCTTCTCAGTTCTCTCTCTCTCTCAAAAAAAAAACTTGTGTGAGTGTTGTCAGCACTGACCTTTTTTGCTTCCTCCTCTTGTGTTCCCAAACAAAAAAATATATTGCTTTTCTTGGCAAAGCTGCTTTCTTTTTTTCCAAGGTTTTTATCTGAATGAGTGAGCGCGAGAAAGGAAGAAGAAGAAAAAACTTCTCAAATGTCATGCACAAAATTCACTTTCTCTTCAGAGAGAGAGAAGGAGAATGAGAAGGTTTGAACAGTTGTCCATCTAATTCTCTCTCTGGAAGAATACCAAAAAACCAATATGAGATTTTTTTTGCAATTTTACCCCAGAAAGTGAATAAAACAAGTTGCACATATAACATCCTTCCTTCTTCCGTATAAAATGAGCTAGCCTGCGGAGGCAATTTTTTTTCAGAATGACTGACAAAGTAAAGAAGTGAAAAAGCCTCTTTTACTTTCAACAAAAATGCGCATTTAAAAATTGTTCATTCATTGACTGACTTAGATGTGCCCACATATTGCACGTACATCTTCTAATAAGGGAAAATGCGTGACCAATAATATCCTTTTCTTCTCAACTTGCCGTTTTTTTCTGCGCTACACACTTAAATGAATTGAATTTTCTATTCTTATTTCTCACCACTACGACGACTTACGCGCTCTTACCGAACATTCTCGGATGCCCAATTCTGATGTCAATCAATCTTAAAAGGAAGAAGACAAGACATGTGCACCATCAAGCACACGAGTGTAGTGGTGATGGGATATATGCTGCTGCTGCTGTAGTTGTAGGATGTGGGAGCATAGAGAGTCGTTTTCTAGTGGTAAATCATTTGTCAACGAGGACTTGCTTTAATACTTGTAACTACGACTGAACGATCATCAGTCATTTTCTTCTCCTTCTTTTTTTGGTAGTCCAAACCTAAAGCGCTGTACACTTGTTCCTTGTTCGTACAAGGAAAGGGATTACATGAGAGAGAGAAAATCTATAGAAGCTTAAATGTAGCATGTATCACGTTAGTCTTTTTTTACTCATTTTCTTGAAGGAAACTTCACTCTGAACTCAAGACAAGATAGGGCACTGGCACTCTAGTAGAAAAAAGGCTTCCCTTCATGTTCGTAATTGGTGACCGGCTTCTCCACTTCCTCAGAAAAAATGGATGAAATGGTCGATAAAAAACATCATTTTTTATCATATATATTTTCGAAGCATTGAAGCATATATACGGAATCACAGAGTAATTGAAATTGACAAAGCAATAAAAAAATAGGAGAAAAAACTGTCAGCAAACATGTGATCTCCCAATAATCATAATAATTTTCGTGCTTCAACTAACTTACTGAATGAATATAAGTGGAGGAAAGCGGATAAAACACGATTACGACAAAAAATATATATAAAGAGAGCGAAGGCGACGATATATTTACAAATAAAGAATGATAAAAAAAGTAAGGATGAGAAACAAAGGTAAACGGAAGGGAGATTTCCTTCCAAAAATGAATTGTGTGTAAAAATATATATGTTAGTTGGGCTAGGCCATGCCATATGAGACTATCAGTGCGTAGGTGTTATTCTCTTATTATTATTACATTATGTGTATCACTCTGCCTTTTGTAAGCAATTTCAAATTATTTATAAGAAGAGTCGAGGAAAATGTTCGGCTAAAAAAGAGAAAAACAAAAGAAGGATTTTGTGCTAAAGAGAGAGTCTATTGTTGAGGGAGTGTGTGTGTAACGATAAAAGTTCTTTTTGAATAAGCGAGTATCATCGTCATCATCAGCATATCTCATCTCATTCAAAGTGTAGTCATAGATCATAGGAGAATGTGTAGCTAGAGCAAAACTATATAACTCCACTAAACACTATCTACTTTGTAAATATCATTTCCACCAAACAAGGTTTATACTATTTTTGTGTGTGTGCCGTGTGCTGTTTTCCTGTTTCTCTCATTGTGGAATTTACGACTGGTTCGCGTGCCTTGGGATGCTAAAAGATGAAAAACATAATGTCCATTTGTTTAGACACAAGGGAATCTTTTCTCTCTCTTTTTTCATTCTTCTTCTAACTCTTCCCCGTCTTGTTCTGAAGGAAGTTTGTGTATGGAAAAAGAAAAGACAATAAGGGAAGTAGTAGTGGACTTTTGCAAACTCTTTATGGCGCTCGTACATGCGTTAACATTGTGAAAGATGAGGCAATATTAGTGAAGACGGGCTTGAATTGTTGTACATATGTAATGTATAGTTGAGGCTGTATTCTGAAAAATAGAAGACATGAATTCATGATTCATGCATGATGCAGGCATGCATGAGGAAGGGAAATGAATCAAGAGAGAGAGAGAGAAGGCAGAGAAGAAAAAATACTTCTTATAGGAAATCTTTAGGGAAATGAATTGAGGATAAATTTGGCTCAATTATTTCATGCCTTTTATTGTCTAAATGGTCGTCGTGTGTTTCTCTTTTTGCACAATTCGCGAGACTATACCATCCAAACCAGACACCACACCACCACCCCAGCTGAGAGAAAATTGTTATGGATTCACCCACTCCTCCTCTTGTGTCTTAAGTCTTGTTTTACTTTACATCACGCTCTTTTTTGCTTCTACATTCCTGTTTTTGGGTCAAAAGCGCCCATTAGCTCTCATTTCCATATATTACGATTTGTTATGCAGACACACTCGGTTTCATTTCTTTGAGAAGAAGAAAGAAAAATGACAAAAGTGTGTATAAAAGGGGACGTTATCATGATGCTCAATAGGTCATGGTATGGTGCAACATTTAAAAGTTTAGAACAAACATTATTTCATATTTATTTCGAATGTATTTTACCTGTCCCTCGGATTCAAGTAAATGTTAAGTTTATGCAATAACATACAGTCCAATTCACATACTGCTTATATATGCATCCTCTCCTTCATCTTCTCAATAAAATATACTTTAACTTGTCCAAAAAAGTACAAAAGAGTTGAGCATGCATGCATCATGCATCACATCGTCATCACATCACATTTAATACTGCTACTCGCTGCACTTCTTGCATAACCACTGGGCAAAGTCAACGGAGCGTGGATAAACACGAAGACGAAGAGTTTCTGTTTGCTGAGAGGGAGAGAAGCGGAATATGTGTACTCTCTGGCTCTGAACCAAAATAATGTGAAGAAAACGAAACTCAAACGCTTACACGTGATGAAAAGAACCTTGGACTTTTTTCCAGCCGTTAACTTTTCCTTTCCGCGACGAAAACTCTTGTACTGTCTGCATGAAACGGTTGAGAACTGAGAAGAAGAAGAAAACCCGTTGATTTTCGAATCTGCTAACTACGGAACCACGTATGTTAACGTAAACGTAGACGAAGAAGAAAAAAGTTTTTTTTCGTGGGAGTGCCCCTGGGATGCCACAGGCAAATGTTATACTTTTTTATAGTATGCACACTGGTATCATCATCATCATCACACCATCATATCGTGACCGTGTACAGTTATCCCTTTAGCAAGTCGGAAAAAAGTTGACAAGAACAAATGCATATCTGCTATACACTTTTTACAGTTGACGGGAGAAGACGAGGACATGCAATCCGAACACCGGAACAACTTTTCCACACTTTTCCATGAACCGTCTTCTCCAGTGTTGTTCACCGATGAAAAAACATTTTTTTTACTGTGTCCCCTTATATTTTAAACTTGAACAACTTCTCACACACACCCTTTCTCCCTGTGTTTGGTCAAGAAAATACTACTTTTCCCTTCGAGAGGATGAGGAGTAGTTTCTTCTCTAAACATTTTAGTTGGGTGGCGAGGGCGAGTTAGCGGAAAAAAGAGAAGAAAGAAAGTTTATTTTTCCTTTCGTCGTGAAAGGAGTAAAGAGCTTTCCATTTCTTACTCCTTAAATGGCATCTATTGCTGAGTCGCCAAAAGGTTTAGGCAAGAAGAAGAAGAAAAGTTTTTCATAATATCTCTTAAGATTCAAACATATACGTACACGTTGGATGGTATGCCTAAATAAGGTCATCGTTCTAAACATTACACCGTTACATTCATGGTCCTTCGAACCGGTTTTTTTACATCGTCATAATATGCAATGCACTTCACGGTCTTTCCATCCATCTACATCTTTTCCCAAGATGCGTTAGGATTTTTCATAGACATCCATCCAAACATTTTTATATACTTTTACTCCTTCCAGATGAGATCCCCTTTCCTCCAATATGACGATGGCTTCGTCTGGTTTGGTAGTATAAAGATGAAAGGAACACGAGAAGAGTAAACGTATCTGTCTTATATAAACTTCTCCTTCTCCAAGAAGGGAAAATATTGACCATGAATCTAACCAATACACTGTCCCGGAACGTGACAAGAAAAGGGAAAATATTAGTTTCTCTTCTTTCATCTTCATCATCTCCTTTCTCCTCTGTTTACGACAGGACAGGACCGACCGAGCACAAGAATTATTTTCTTCTTCTCCGCTCCCCATCGTCTTACCGACCGACGGAGTTTTATTGTGCGTAGATTCCGGCCGGCGAAGGCGTGTGGGTGCGTGAAGGGATCATTAATGCTCCTTTTATCGTAATGTCAAATTGCCCGTAATACTTGTTCCCTCTCTTCGTTTGTGTCCACGTTTTCTCAGCGGAAATTCCCTTTTCCGCCGAAATGAAAGGAAACGCACACTCCTTGACTTTTCTGGATAAAAAAAATTGTTCTGGTTCAACAATATTTCATTTTATTGTATTTCTTCCCCCCGCAAAAAAAATCGTACGCGTGTACGCATCCATGTCGCCCGTCGCCCTTCCGTTGCTCATCGCAGAACTTGTAATTGCTCCTCTGTGAGAGATTTTCATATTTGTGTGACATGCAAAAGGGAAGTAATGAAATCAAGGTCGTTCCCTTTCATGAATCTTCTCCAGCGACAATACGGAATAAAGCATAACTGTCTCAATATTAAAAACTTTCTTCCTTCAAGATTTTTCTCTCCAGGGGCAGATATATGACAAGTATCCTTTCTTCTATTCTCCTTCCTCCAGAAGGAAAACGTAATTCGGTTCCATTTTGAAATGCCTCCAAAACCTGTACCAGAAAATAGCGGAAGAGAAGTAAAAAGCGTAAACGTTTATCTATCAAATTATTGCTTTTCGTATTTTCCGCATTGAGCGAATTCTAAACAATACGAGGCTAACAAGCAGTCATTCCTTTCCCATTTCCGGATGGAAGATAAAATGGAGGAAATTGCTCGTCTACTCGAATTCGGCGTACAGCGCTCTTATGTACATATACACGCATTATGTTCAGCGCCCACAACACAACAAACCGAATTGAACTTTTGTGCATTTTCTCCTGAACTCTGCAACGAGACTCAACTCAACCTTGCCTATACCAATTTTTTTCTACTCTATTTTTTGCTCGTGTGTCTCTCTGATGAAAACGGGTGATGAGTCGAACGTTTTTCTCTCTCTCGTGTCTGATATTGTCTCCGTCTGAAAATGGTGCACAAATTTGCATGCATGTTCCGTAGTTTGTAATTCGTGTGTTAGTAATGATAATGCAATGCAGGGTCGTAATTCTCCACGAAAATTTCAACAGCCTTCATCCCAACTATCTCCTCTCTCTCTTGCTCTTTCAGTTTGATCTCAAGTGATGCAGAATGGAGGAGGAATAAAATGCTCTTCATTTTTAGGGAATTGAGCCAAAACGTTGCCCGTGTCCGCATACACACACACACACACTCTCTCTCTCTCGAGTTGAAAACTCTCATGCAATAAAATATTCTATCGTGAGGCTATGCTCCCTTTACTACTTCTCTCTCTCTCTCTCTTGAGTTTGAATCAAGATGAATAGGTAGTACCCAAAGAGAGAGAGAACATAGTTACGTACACTATTTTTTGCTATATCTCTTGTGTGCACTTGCTTTTTAATAGAATCATCATATGTATACCTACTCGCTTCTCGTATTATGTCATGAGTTTTTTATACACTCTCCTTTTCTCTGTATTTACAAAGGAGAATGTACACATACACATTTTTTGCTTGTATACGTATTTGCTTGTGCTCATGTGTCCCAATTGAAATTCACAAGCGAGGATCTTTATAGCTTTCAAAAGGAATTCGGAAGTCATTTGTGTGCAAAACAGCCATCTGTGCATGGTGCACACATATATGTACGCCCTTTGCCTTGTCAGCCCTTTATACTTTCTTTCCCCGATTCTCGCGTGGGCACATACCGTAAACATATATATCGCGAAGTCATCCTCCATTCCAAAAGCTGAAAAAGTAAAAGTCGCTCTTACTCTTCTTGGAATGGAAGGATGATACTATTTTTTGTTGTATCTTGAAAAAAACTGATAGACAAACAAGAGAAAGAGAAGGACGATAGCACTCTCTCACAATTTCAGCAATATCTATTCATTCGTCTCGGTAGTCGGTGGAGAGAGAAGAAGAAAATGCAGGCAAAAAAAAACTTCGCGATCTCGATTCGCTTAGGTTAGGTAAGTAAGCTTCCACATAAAAAGAAGGAAGAATGACTTATGCGTATGCATCATGTGAGTGAAGCTCTGCTAGTCCTCGCTTTCGTTATACTTCTCCAGAGACAGCAGACACCGTGGATTGTGTATGGAAGGGAAAAAAGCTTGGAGAAGAGATGAGAGGGAGAAGAGCAGTTGTCGTTCCGTTGTGGCTTTCTCTTCTTCTCCTTCTTTATTTTTTTGTCCATGCCCTTTTTCTTATTCATTGCATTTTACCACAGGAAGGAGTTCCCTTGAATGTCATACGTATTTCTATAGACAATGCTTATATGAAAAGAGCCTTGTGTCTTCTCTCTCTCATACTTGTCCTGTCCGTTTTCTCTGTCCCCCTTGGTTTTTTTTCTTGTGCTTCTTCCTTCCCTCGAAAATCGTCAACTCTTTTTACTCATGACGAGCTGAGATATACTAGAACAGAACGTTATTACATTCATATAATATGTGCTCGTACACTCCTTTTGTCTTTTTTGATGCTGGAAAAAAGAAGAAAATGTCTTGTGCATTTTTATGGAGACGACCGCAGGAGAGAAGAGGAAAAAAAGCAGTTTCCATCAATTCTACGATATGGCATATGCGATGGCACTATGGCATGGCCCCTTTTTTCCATTTCATCTCTCGTTTACAAAAATTTAAACTGATGTGGTGGCTATGCCATAGCCTTCGTAAGTATAACAGAGGAGACATGTATGAGTTGAGTGGTAGAAGGCATAATAAAAACTATGTCCCTTATTTACTCTGATAGTATTTTTTTCTTCACTTTTTCCACTGTCTTTGTATATGTACATGCAGAAGACACAATTGGACATCCCATGTTTTCATCTTAAGAAACGATTTCTTTTTTCTTCGTCTTCTCTCCTTTTGATAGTTTTTCCCTTTTCCTCAGTAATTTCCTTTTCTTCTTGTTCTTTTTCGAAAAGAAGAAGAAGAATCCTAGAAAGACGGTTAGAATGCATGACTTTGCTTCAGTTCTTTATCATGCATAAAGAAAGAATAAATACGTACATGGTTAGAGACGTAGTGCTAGCGACTTTATATATTCGAGTTCACTTCACCAAAGTCTTGTGGCCGTGCTTGCTTCTTCGCATTCATGGAGAAGATGCGCCGTCATCTGTTTTCCACAAACGAGCAAAGCATTACGCCAGCATGATTCATATCATTTTGATTCTTCTTTCCTTCGAGCTACCAAAGCTACCCCTTATATTTGTTCAGTTGGCTTTTTTTACAATTTTTTCCACTGATTTTTCTTATTCAAAAATCTCCGTTCTTTTTGGGTAACTTGAAGGAATTTTCTTCTTCTATGTGTGTCTGAAAGCAAATTAGGAAGGGAAAAAAGAGAACGCTTTGCATTACTTTCTGATAATAATGTAGTGTTTACTGCATTCAGCATATTGAGCATCACTGAACAGAGGAATATTTGGATGGGTCTATACAGGCATTCCCTACTATTTGTAATCAAATGTGTTCATGCAATTTGGAACACTAGACCAGAGTGAACAAACTCAATTTCATATGTGTAATATCTAGCTTTTGCAGGATAAATGAGAGTATGTATAATGAGCTGAAAGCTGAAAAATTCTAATATTTATACACACTCATTTTCCAACAAGATTACTTGCACTTTCAATTTCATTGAAAAGAAAATTGGAGGAGATCGCCCATTTTGAAAGAAATTAGTTTAAGGAAACCATACAATTAAAAAATCTCAGCGCGTTCTCCTTCTTCAGCTTCTCCTGTAGCAATTTTCATAATGGGAAAAAGTGGATGTATAAAGAAGTGAAGTTATTAAACTACTCGTGTTATGAGCTGAATATTCATAATGGCTATTGCAAAATACCTACTGTAATTGTATTCTAATTTGAAGTTTCATATTTCTCACTACAACAACATAGCATATAACACGCACAACTTCTTATATAGTGTATGCATGTAAATGCTATATCATTTCGCATATTTGTTCTAAAATTCGAAACCGACAGTGATGATAATAATAATAATAGTACAAAAGCCCAGATGGAATTACATTAAGATTAGTAGTCTCTCTGCTCCTAGTTCACAGTTCATTTCCATTTAACACCCGGGCTCTCTGCATTTATATGTACACAACATACACGCACCGAGAGAGAGTCGACCCAGGAAGAAGGACCAGAGAGGATCTAGTATTCTTTCCTACTTCTGCACCCATACGATAACATATATATTCCATCTCAGTGTGTAATACAAAACTTTTCGCATCTCCTATTCACAACGGTACTTACGCAGGGCTTATACACACAATCCTTTTTTAGGGACACTGATATTTCTACTCGTATTCCTATCCTCTGGGTTGGTGGTGATGGTGTGGTGATGCGAAAAACTTACAAGCGTTTCAAGCGTATGGATACTAGCTACCTACCTCGTCTATATTTTTTTCCATCTCTCTCTTCTTCACTCCGAACTCCGAAGTGAGCCAAGGTACCTCTGGAGAATACGTAATGAGCACTTCTTTATTCTCCTTTTACCGGGTACAAAACACAGTTAGACGCAGGCAGACACACATACACACGTACTTACACGTACACAACCAACATATATCGAGCTAGCTTTTCTCGTCTTCCTTGAGTCTTGAGTGCTCTACACCTCTCCTCTTTTTTTCCTTTGGAATTCCATATTAAAATGTGCGAGTGTGTGCGAACGTACGACCACTTTGAATACGGAACTATGCATATTATTGCGTTTTCAAAGGAGCGATGCTTTTTTTGGAAGCTCGGTTTTCCTCAATGAAAGCGAGCCACTAAAAACTTTCTTAGGTTTCATGAGGCTGAGACAAGAAGGAAAAGCCATATATAAAGACTATATGTAAAGTGAATGTATATTCTCTCGGCTAACAATATATTAATGTTGTGTGGTATACAAAAACGGGATCCGATTCCAATAAAAAAGGGTTCACTCACTCCCGTTTAGTTTACATTTTACATTATAAACATGCGTTGTTTAAAAGCATCTGGTATTGATAACGAGAGTCTGGATATGGTTTCCTTTTGTGGGTGGGAATTTTTTTACGAAACAAGAGAGAGAATATTGAGCAGACACATATAACATGCTGCTTGTAGGGAAACACATTATGCATATATTAGCTTTTGAGTTTTGTGCTTGAAAAGCTAGTCAAGTTCAGGTGTGGTCGCTTTCCCTTATCACTCGACAGACTTGAGTTTCAGCAGTTCTGCTGTAAACAGAGAAAAGGAAGAGGAAAAGACACGACACAAGTGTAAAGTGAAGTGGAAGGAAGGAAGGAAGGAGAGAAGAGAAACCACATGACCACATTGCATGCTCATACCAACACCACCACCAACAGAAGCTTGAGAGTGTTTTACAAGAAGGGAAATGAATGTCATATTACATTGCAAATTCATGAACAAAGCAAAAGGAGAGGAAAACACGTGTAAATATGTATGTGCGAATGCGTAATTATTGGATGGTAATCTTAGAGTTTTCTCATATTGTTTCATTATGGTACAATAGAATTTCAGCAATAAAATCAGGGTCATTTCTCTTCACCAGAAAAAATCAGGATTTCACAAAAAATATTTACAATCAATACCTGACCTCTTCGATATATTTATTTCAAAAGTGTGGAAACAATAATTTATATGGTTTGGCTGTGTGCACAGAAATTTTATTGAGAATATTTGCCACCGCCACCAGCTCAGTGTCAATTTGAAGGTTAGATTTAAATTAGCTTCCGCGGTGCAGAGCAGAGATATTCAAAAATCCCAGCAAGACCTCATCTCCTCACCGCATGAAACTGTTTATTTTTCCGAGGAAAAACTCAATAATGAAAAATTATATCCCGCAAGCACTAAAGTAAATATGCCCCGACGAAATGAGAAACTGCACGCTGAACTCATCAACATTTTTGTTTGGGGAGATGCTCTCGAATCAAGAATTAAACTTTGGTGTGGTATAATGATGATGTGGTGATGAAGGTAATGGCCGTTGAGCAGGTAGAATACACATTTTTAAATATTTTTTTGGTGTCAGGTAGCAGCTTGTATTGTACTGTACCTTCTTCCCATCTGTTATAATTACGATATTCATCTCTTCTCAAATGATGTTTGGCATGCAGAGCGGAGAAAAAAGGTGAATGAATGACAGTAAACTTGGAAGATATAGTTTTTTTTTGTCATTTATCTCATAATAATAATCCGCACATTTTATTGCTCCGTTTGTCTGCTCTGTTACGCAAGCTTCATCATCACAATTATCATTATCCTTTTTTCGTTGATCGTTTTAAGAATGTGAAGATAATACGGTGATGCAACAGAGATTACACTTCTCAGCAGCTGACTTAAAGAGATGTCGTGTCGCATCTTGAGCACGACAATGAGGATGACAATAATAAATAATAATAATCATAATACGCATGTAATGAGAGCATACATAAGGCGCACAGAAGAAGAAGACGATGCTAATCTCGTTTTGTATCCTTTAACTTGCTTTCAATGTACACAAAAAATATATATGTTACACTACACAGCGATATACATTTTTTAATGGTGATTCTCCCTAGGATATTAAAATGTGGAGGAGGATGAGGAAGCTAAAAGAGAAAAAAATGTATGACATTTCTTTTGTAAGATGAGCCCATTGTGTACTTATGTACAATATGGTGAAAAAATTGCATGCAATAGTACACTTTTGCATAAAGAGACAAAAGAAAAGTTTTTCTGGTCTGAGCTCAACTCTCGTCGACTCCGTGAGCCCTGCGACTCTGTGAGTATATATTATTTTTCGAGTTGAGCGAGAGAGCGGATGAAGAATACGCGCTCCGTCAAGTATCACCACATCTACGATAGGGATGAGAGTTACTCCCAGTATCATTGTGTTCGGTGTGCGACCACAATCCACAACGAACCGTAACAGGAACAGGAGAAGAAGCACACGAGAGAGAGAGAGAGAGAGAGAGAGAGA
>JAQFZW010000313.1:0-72493 GCA_034687055.1 Heteromurus nitidus
CTCTCTTTCTACTTTCTCTCTCTCTCTCCCTCTCTCTCTCTCTCTCTCCGATTCTTCCCATTTCCAGTCAAAGGCCATAAATACGATTCCTCTTTATTCACTTTTCTCTCCACTGTTTCTGGGGAAGATGAGGAAGAACAAAAGGAGTAGAATAAACTTTGTTCCATGTTACTTCTCCTCTCTCTCTCATATCCTCGTTGAACACGATGACGATGATCGTCTGCATTTCCAGCAATAAATACAAGTTGGCAAAAGACACCAAAAAAATATATTTCTCTCGTTGCTCGTGTTGGAACGTGAATATTAGGAGAATGCGGTACATCCACACTTTGAGCGTACACACGCATTTTCATCTTATTGCAACATTTATGTGATGTGATGAACTCGACTCTCTCTGCTCATCCGCTCCCTCATCATGTAAACCTCCACACAATTCTTCTTATGAAAAAAAAGTTTCTCTCTTCCTTCCGTAAAAAGTGGAATGCGCCTTGTAGGTAGACTGGAGCGAGTTTTTTCTTGAGAGAGATCAAGAAACATGGAAATTGTTCTTTCCAACTCCACCAACTTTTCTCATTCCACTGATCTTTCGCCGTCATCACCGGGATTTTCACTCACAGACTCCAACTATATTGAACATGTGTAATGAAATGATGTAAACATGTGTATGTATATGCATATCTACCATATAGCCACGGGTGTATATCACACTACTTACTTTCTTCTCATCTCATCCACGCTAGAGCCCAGCTTACTTTTTTTCTGCTGGAGAAAATAGATGTACGCTCCAACTTGCTTTCTTTTTTCCTCACTTTTACTGCATACTAATTGAATATGCATGCATAATCAGTGTTGCTGCTTGTGCACCCGAAAAAAGTCACTCTCTCTCTCTCTCTCTCTAACGAATGGATATAAAGTCTGTAGCTAATGCACATATATGCAAATGTGACTACTCCCAAGAAGCACTCTTCCTCTCTAAACTCTCTCTGACTCACTCTTCCGCAACTTTTTTCTTTTTCTCGGAATGGAAGCGCTGTAACTGGGAAAGCTAACTTGATTAAAGGGATATAGAGTCTCACGTCGAAAGCTTAAAGTTGTTGGGAGTAAACTGCCCTTGAAATTAAAAATTCCCCAAAAGTCATTTGGAAAATGTGTTAAATACTCCAACTCTCCAGGCTTCAACTCAGCTCCACTTGCCCAACTCATGACTCGCTTAAAACTCATTATACACTTTCTCCCTCATCCCTCTCGCTCAATGTGTGAACGTCGTTAAGTGACTAAAAAGTTTCTTTCACTCCGACAAAATAGAGAGAAACAAAACAAAAATTAGCACTCGAGAGAGAACGAGTGGGAATGGGCTGACGACAATTTTTACAAAATGAGCTGAGTAGCATCACAAAATTCTTGTACAAAAAATAATCAGTTTTTTTAAATTTTTCTCAAAATTCTCTGTAAATTTTCGAAAAGAATAACAAGATTAGAAGGGAAAAGGGAAGAAAATGACATTTAAAAGGGGAAATAGGAAACTAGTTGAAAAGTAAAAGTAGTGGAAGTAGGAAGAAAATCGGATAGTTTAGAGTTGAAGAAGATAGTGACATTTTTGTTGGAAGAAAGGGGGCGAATGTGTATACTTGTTTACCCATTCCTTTCCGCTTTATTGGATTATTTTGGCTGATCCTCTGACTGGAACTGCTCGAAGAAAATTGGTAGATCTGGAGAGAATGACTGTCAAGCAGGAGCAGTAAAGAAACAAGCTAGCTACCTTTCTTTGGAAAGCCAATAAAAGTGGAACAGGTCAGCTATTACATTGACTCAAATAAATATCTATCAATATACACTATGCCCTATACACATCCCTTTCATGCAGACAGCCTATCTACCTAGTCACCTTTTTTGAAAAGGTAATAATATTATTGTGGTAAAAGGCTGCATTCGTTTTCGTTGCTAACATTTGTGAGGAATAGAGGCAAGAGCATTGGCATAAGGTTAGCTTCGTCGTTTCGTAGGGTATTCCTCAATTCCTCCTCTTTCCTCCTTTTATGACTTATTTATGAGATTTGTGACGCAATGGAATCGGAGAAAATTGATCGGGATCGTCGCAAACGAATAAAATTGGATAGGCTTTTGGCATATCGACATGCAAGCTGGCTGGCTGGCTGCCTTCTTCCTCCACCAACACAAACACAAGCGAGTAATTAGATGGAAGAGAGAGATAAAAAATAAGAGAAAAAATGCATTATTTTCATTTTGCGTGAGTTTCCACCTCCGCAAAACACGCCGCCCTCTTAATTATTGACTGTGCCTCTTATTAATTTCTAATTAATGGCGAGACCCGAGTGGTGGCATGAAACTACACTTTCTGCGCTCATTATTCAATTTTCGGGAATGGAAAATGTATGAGAAAACTTGGTTACGTGATTAGAGGATTAGGAAATTTTTCGAGCGAGTTGGTTAGTATATTTGTGAAAATTAATGATAATCGAAAATGTAACAACAACAATTGTTTCATCATTTGAATTCATCATTTCCTTTGTAATAAAATGGTCCAACAAATTAGCACTGTTTTGTTCCCAACATTTTGTGATGAGGATGATGCAATGAGGGTTTGCAAAAAAACACGTGCTAATTATGCATATTTACGACTGACAAGGAGCATAAGATGCTTCCATTCCGCTTGCCAAACATATTTTAAAATGGCTTGGAAGGTTGAGTTTCAGTGCAACTTGCATGTTGGATGGTTTCAGCATATTTTCCATGTGAAGTAGTTAAGGTAAGCGAGGATTAAGACTTTTGTGTGGAGGGATCCATACATTTTAGATGGAACGAAAAGTGAGAGGAGTTGGTGTGGAGGAATGGTGAATGGTTGGAGCTTGGAGGATAGAGGATTTTCTGGTGTTTGCTTAAGAAATGAAGCACTTAGCAGTTTTGGGGCTGACTCGATTTGAAATGCAAATCAGATGATAATTGAAAAGTTTTCGTCTTCGCCAGCGTTTTGAAGGATATAAGGCGAAGGCATTGGAGTTGAGAGCTTTGGAATTGTTCGCATTCAGTGAGCGGTGCCTTTTTAATCGCTTCTTATCTGCGGACTGTGCGCAGTTTCGAAGCTAATCTCGTTACCGTTTCCAGCAACCCATTTAATCCTTCCTCTTACCTTCTCACTTTTGCTGGATGCAGATTTTACACGATTTGTTGCAATTATGCAGCTTGAGCTGAGGAAAAACATATTATTTTTTGAAAATGTTTGGAGAGTTGGTTGAGTGGTGGATGTGGTGGCGGGGAAAATGGGAGTCGTAATGAGGCTACTCCTCTGCTCCTCGAATATGAGACAGCGCGAGTGAGCATGAAATATGAATGAGCTCACTCCCTGCATTACTTATTACTCCTCCAATAAGCTGTGTACTTTCGCAATAGGGAGTCGAGCCGAGTTTGTGCAACACTCCATTTTGTCTTTGTCAGACATCGTTTGTCATTGCAACTCTACTCGATTCTTCCTCACAACGAACATACATATATGCGGTTTGGTTAGTTTGGTAGGATAGGAACAAAGGTTAGAGTTTAAATGTAATTTCTCTCTCTCTCTCTCTTTGCCTGTTTGTCAATAAAATTGGTCGCTTATTGCGCTTCACTTCAGGTCTTCAGACGGATAAAATCGTTTTTGTGGAGACTGCGGAGACATTTTATGCTGAGCTCACGCTCTTGTTTGCTTTGTGCATGTGGCTTCGTTGATTGCTATCTACTTCGACTCTGGACGCAAACAATACTTGCCCAAAAATGATGAACTCGGATGAATGTGGCCCAACTTCCCTCTCTTCAACTGCATTTTCAATCGTCAAAGTTTATCTCCACGTTTGACGTCTCAGTCCTTTCCTTATCTGTTCACAATAAGCTTATCGGAGTAATTTCGTTCTAATTTACAAGTGAATTAGTGAGATATCTTCTCCGCAAAATTTCCAATTTTGTCTTCGAAAAAGATGGACATGAAAATGGTTGGGAAAACAAGTTGGAGTCGAAGTGAAAAACAAAATGATTGATATGTTGATTCGTATCGGAACAAGATAACATTGAGCGTGTTATCTCCACCGAGCATGCATTAGAGCCCATTCATCTCTTTGTGCTGAGCAGAGATAATGCTCACAAGCTTGAACAAAAGCCACAAAGTATGTTCCACCGTTTTGCTCAACGTTCAACTCTCAGCAGAACGTTCCAATGTATTTTCCATCTCTCTCTCGCTCTCTTTATTCTACATCCCATTTTTTAGGCAGGCATGTTCTGAGCGATAAAATTTAAGGCTTCGGGTTTATCGCATCTCTCTCTCTCTGGCATAAAAATGCAAAGTTGAACCGGAGAAGGATTTCCACTTGATGCTGAAACTAATGAATATATTTCCTATGCAGACGGCATATCACCACACCGCCGTGCTACTATTCTGTTCCGTTCCGTCTGGAAGTGAAGGGAGGGAGCGAGGGAGCGAGAGCGAGTACGCAGAGCGGAAGTATTATTGTTGTTTATGCAGTCACATCTACAAACACACACAACATTCACAATAATGTCAATCGATGCATGAAACAAAGCATATTTATGCAAAATACGTACAACTCTATATCCTCTCCACTCTCGAATATCTATCCATTTCCTAAATATAATGTGCTCTCCTCACCACTCGCTCAAGGGCAATCTCGAGTATGAATACTGATTCTAGCAGCTACAAACATCATGAATTCCCCTCTCTCTCTCTCTCACTTCTCCACTCTTTGTTGGCATTTCACATGACTGCATTTCTACCTTTTCATGCTTACAAAGCTCATTTCTCTCTCTCTCTCTCGCTCGCTCTCCAGTTTTAAATGTTTGCACACTGCTCGAGAATGGGAGAAATGTGTGCGGAGAGAATAGGATAGTATTGTATTGGAGTGAGCTTTTATTGAGTTTACGAGCAACCACACACGACATTACACTAGTAGCCTAGTAAAATAGGATAATTTTCGTGCTTGTGACGAGGGAAAAGGTGCAAGCTCAACAAGTAGATGCGAGCAAATTCATACCATCAGCCTCTTTTTCTCCTCATTTCTCTCTCTTCGAACGAAGCACACTACTAAAAAGTGGTGATGCAAGCATACGAGCTTTACGACAATGTCGTGATGATGATGATGAGGATGGTGATGGGTCTCGGTTGTAAAAGCTGAGCTCATTCTCCATCTACACCTGAGATGAGGACGGCGAACGTGAAGGGGAGAGATGAGAATGGAGAGAGAGAGAGGCGACATGGAGGCATTAGCAAAAGTAAATAGTGCTAAATACGCTCTCCTCTCTTCCTTATTACATCACACCAATCCATTCTGTGTGGACAACATTCATCCTCATCACTCACACGATGAATATCTTGACTGCTTGTTGATCTTTTGTGTACACACAAATCCTTCATCTTCTTCTTCATCATCCTCCTCGCGTATATTGGCTCACTTGAGCTCATCTCTTTGAGGTGAGGTTGATACGATAAACCTAGAACCTACACTCCGCTTGCATCACACCATTATTATTCACCAAATTCCTCTCGCCGAGACTCATTCTTGAAAAGGGGAAAGATGATGTTTGCGACATAAACTGAGAGAGTGGATGAGTGAGGGCCGTGTGTCGTCTTTCCTCATCTGACTCCCAATCTGGGGCTGATTAGTCATCATCCTCATCATCATCATCATCATCATCCTTGGCTTTTGCGAGAGAGTTGATCATCCATTCCGTTCGAAGAGAGTGTGGCCCAGCGGAAAGCCATGGCATATGCCACAAGAGCGAGCTAATCGTAGACATCTTTTTGCTCCTGTTTTTCAGTGAAAAGGTGCGGACGTTTGTTCAGGAATTGATTAAAAGGTTTGCTTGTATTTCGCCAAGAGTGTGCTGAGCCTCTCTATCCCACAATCCCAGTTCGCACAAATAATATTAAAAAAATGGATAATCAACGTTAAATGTGTGACCGGCTGTTCACATATGCCTTCGCAAGAGATATATTATGGCTAATGGGTTGTAGGCTGACGCTGAGCATGAGCCATCCTCTGTGTGCATATACCTCGACTCTCGCAGTGTCGACTGTGTGCAACTGTGCGAGCGAGAAGGAAAGCAAATAATGATAAATATGCAGAGAGTTGTGTTTCATTAGGACATTGTTATTAATAAAAAATGTTGTTCTCGAAGAGCTCTCCCTCAACTTCATCATTTCCCTCTCTCCCTTTCCCCCTTTTTGCAACTGGAGCTCTGCGTGGTCTGATGAAGATGATGAGGATGACGACGATCGCCTTCTAAATTGAGCGTTATGTCGCTCTTGCTCCACACTCCAAACACACACATATCATATCACACATATGCACACACACTAATACATATATTCATCGCTATATCCATTCCAGAGGAGCGTTCGAACTACGAATTAACTGTACACCAAGGATATTAATATAATATCTCCTTTTATCAGCTGAAAACAGAGTGTTTAAAACGGAGTTGTGTGTTTGTGTGCCCGAGTGTATGAGTGTGTTAAATATATGCTCTCTTCTCGCTGGCTCACTAAACATTTACTTTGTGATAAAAATGTTGAACATGAGAGCACTCTGCCCAAGAATGATATACGATCATTATATATTATGTCTCTGTACACATAATACTTCATAAGTTGATAACATTTTCCCCTCATCCTTCATAAATATTCTTAAGTCTCTGGCAGAAGTGTGTAAAGTAAGCGACTCCTCCGACGACCAAGAAAGAGGAGACACACACATGCACGCCAATATTTCAGAGCGACAACAACGTCACATAATCATCGCACTATTCTCCCTATTCCCTCTTCCACACACTCACTCATTACATTTTACATTCATCTTTTTGATCAGCAAAGGTTCGCTGCTATATTTCAAGTAGATTAGAGAAAAATGCACACACGAGGGAAAATGTAGTGCATTCGAAAGCCACCTAAGCTTTTTAGAACATTAAACGAGGATGTAGATAGAGGCTAATCTGTGTGTCTGTGATGCGTGCTTTATGCTGATTCCTTATGTCGAGTGGTGCATGTGAGCGAGTGAGCGAGTGAGGATGTACAGTTTTGGAGTTTTGTCCACGTTGCTCACTCTTCACATCTTCTCACTCATGTCGACCATGCGAGGGAGTGAGTTAGACCAAGTGGTTTCCTTCTCCAAATGCCACACATCAAAATATATATCCTCCAAAATCCTAATGCATGTTCAAGTGGCACTGGGCTCCTTTTCAATATCAAACTCCAATGCTCCATCCACGTCTGTTCATGGCTGACAAAAAGTGTGCATATATCTACATTTTGTAAAGCAACAGCATTAGCAGCAACAGCAAGTAAGGCAGTAAACGTTTTCCAAGTGAGTGAATTGGAAACAGAAGCAGTCAATATTGGAGTGATAAAAAGTTGACAAGCACACATATTTTTTTCTCAAACGCAAAAGTAAATTCTGTGATAAAAAGAATGGGAGCGAGAGAGAGAGAGAGAAGAGCACACAATGAGAATGATGATATACGAAATGGAGAGAGAGTCCGGAGCGGATTGAGCGACTCAAGTGGAAGAGTGTGTGTTTGTGTGTATCTCCATCATACCTCATTTTTACATGTTTTTGTGGTTTTGCTGATTAACAAAAAGTGAATTGTGGGCATGGATGTTCGAGGAGAAGCGTCATAATTGAGTCTGAAAGCCACAGGAAATTGGTATCGTATCAATACAAAATAATACTATCACTCTACTTTCTCACTTTTTGACATGCTCGCTGTTCGCAGTGAGCACATGCATTCGCATTGAGCATTGGATGGGAGCGAGTGTTTTATGTAAATAAGTGAGTCTCCGCCAGTCCAGAACACAACACCCAATCTTCACTTCACTTCTCCCATTTTTATTGAATCAGTTCAAAAACTTATTCCTTTCCAGCCTGCCTTGCCTCTAACTCAATTCTTCATTCTTCGCGAGCTTTTTGTTGGGTGCTAAACAACACTCTTTTTCCTCCTCGTCGATGACTGCTCACAATTTGTCAACTCATTTTTTCTGCTGTCTCAACTGGAGAAGGTGTTGACTGTTGACTGTGTTTTAGTGGTTTTGTTGTGCAAAGTGCACATGACAAGGAAAAGAGGATTCATTTTTACACACAAGTGTGGACCACAGTGGTTGTGCACAAAAGAGGGGATTTGTCTCATGTGTTATTCGCTAGAAAACTCATGGAAATTAGTTCGCAGATTGGTGACGTATTGAGTTGAAGACTTTGTGATTGAAAGTATACTCCTTTTTTGTTTCTGCCATCAAAAATTAGTGTAATTACATTTAAGATTACTTTTCTCATTTGGGAACATTTGCTACAACCACCACCATCTCACTACGATTTTCTCTTCAACTTACATCCATCTTTCTCAGGAGGTAAGCTGTAATATAGCTAAGATTGAAATACATCTTGAACAGACAACTCCATTTAGCTAATCATTTTTTGGCAAGGGAAAAGGTGAGTCGGAAATATAAGTTTAATGTTTCTCGTCACAAGCCACTCACTTATTTTCAGTTAAATTTGACTTAACTTCATGAATTTAGAATGTGAAAGGTGAATGGAAATCAGAGAAAGGAGCACACTTTTTTTTGGAGTGTGATATTCGCATTTCTGTCGACTCAGCGGAACACACCTGTCCTCCTTCCCACGAGTATCTTTTCTGAGCGATACCCTCAAAATAGGAAGCATCTAAGCTGTAAGCAGGTCTTTGGGAAAGGAGATCACATTGGAGAAGAAAAGAAGCATGTTTTGTGTTGTGATCTTGTTGTGTGAATGCTACTTTAAGCACACACACACATCTTTCTCCTCTTCATCCATCCTTTCATTCAACTCAAACTCAACTTCCTCTCTTGCTTTCAAGAAGAGATCATAAATAAAGTGCAGGCGAGGTGCACGAGCAACCACTTCACAATTCTCTCTCTCTCTCTCACTCTCTCTTTCTCAAAAGCAGCTGGAATTTCCAGTTGAAAGGCGGAGTATGTGTGTGCGCCTTACGCTCTCAAACGACGGATTTATAGACTCTTCTTTCTTCTGCTTTTGCGAGAAGCGGAGAGGAGAGAATGAGGAGCGTTTTATGCACTCCGACTGTAAAAGTAATTTGATGAAAAGCTGCTTTTCCTTGAAATGCAATCCATTTCCCTCCAATGCTTTTCCCACTCTTCTCCTCTAATCCCGTTTTCCTTACCTTCAACTCGGATGAGTTAAGTTGATGAAAAAGTTTTAAGAAAAGGAAGAATCTTGGGGCGTGAGAGATTAGCTTCCCTTCCGACCTGCCTTGCATTCAAACAGGTAGTATTGATCCTTTTCTCTCTCTCTCTCTCTCTCTCTCTTCCTTTAGTTCCTTTTCTCCGTTTCGCCACTCGGGCCGGCCGACTTTATTAAAGTTTTCAAAAAAATGTGTGCGTGGGCGGCAGAATATGCTCGCATATATAAATTCTACACATTTTAATACTTCCACTTTTTCATTTTTCTTTGCTTCGCAAAATAAATACGTGTTTTTAATATGTGTTGTGCATGTTGTTTGTCATATTTTTGTTGAGAGAGAATAGTTTTTGAGTTTGCTGATTGCAGCGATCATATTCCTCGGCGGAATGTTGGCACACAATCCAACAAGTCATTACGAGGGGAAAATGGGAATAAAGAATAAATATGTGTTTGGGTGTGCGAGGAAAATGAACAACAACTTTTTCAACTCTTCTCGTGTGACGGAGCAGAGAGCAGAAGGAGAAGCACGTGTGATCAAACATTCGGGAGCGAGAACAAGCATACCTTTCTTTTTAGTTTACATTTTTTGTATTAAGACGCGATAACTTTTACGGTGGATGTGGCTGCAAAGCAAGTTGTCACAAAAAAGTGCTCACAACTTTGTATCAAGCATGTAGAGAATGTGGTGAGTGAGTGACATGTGTTTTGGGAGAGCTGAGAGCAAAGAGAGTTTTCTCCGGGCAATCCCATGTTGGATACCTTGTAACACATGTACTCCACTCGGCCACAGGGTACACTGCTACACTGCTACACACTACTCACTACACACACGCACAAAATGTGTGTGTGAGAGAGTGAGAGTGGCTTTGATGGGTTTTTAAAAAGTCGGCAACCGAATCATCCTTTTGGGAGAATGAGTGTGTCAAAGGGAAGTTTTCCTGGCACACTTTTCCCTTGCCGAGTGAGTGAGAGAGAGGAAAAAAATTGTGCATTTTGGCACACACCTCGTCGTCATCATCTTTTTGTGCCTCTGTCATATCATCCGCCTTGGCTTATCGAGTTACTCATATTTTTATGATGAAAAGGAAAGAGGGGATATATGTGCGTCTTCGGAATAAGAGATATATGTTGCTCCATATAAAAATATGTGTACTACGTGTCAACTTTGTTGGTGGCTAGGGCTTTGACAGTGAGAATCTGTGGAAAATCTCAGATTTCAGTTTGGAAATTGATGGGAACGGCAGCCGGCTGAAGCGCAGCACGAGAGAATTATATGCACTTGTCGTCGAAGGAGAAGGGAGCAGAGAGAGAGAGAGGAGAAGGATGATGATGATGATGCGTTTCGAGAATTAGTCAACACTCTCTCTCTCGTGTTATTCTAACAGCAAAACCTTGTCATCATCCATTATTTCCTCTCTCCTCCGATCTCCTCCCAACAAATTCATTCCTTTCTGTCAAAAGAAATCATTTTCGCAATAAAAATATGAGATTTGATTTGATGTTTTGCATTTTTCCAGATTTTGCAAGTGGTTCAGCAATGAACCGCCGTTTGTCCTCGCCCGAGAGATGACTTCAAGTGAACCGTCTCCCCAGCAGCAGCACCTCTCGATGCATTTGCAATGCGTTCAAGGTTGTCATCTTCTCACTCCCGATAAATTAGTACTCTCTTCCACAAATTGTCTTTCGTCTTATTCTTCTTCTTCTCCGCATCCCGCATTGTCTCTCTCGCATCCTGCCAATAACCGCTTTAACCCGTCTTTTTCCACAGCGTCACCAGCACCAACCTCAGCAGCAGCATCGACGCAGTCTCCTCCGTCCTCTGTCGGGATCCCAGTTACTGACGCGGGCCAGCACCAGCACCACCTCCACCACCAGCAGCACCCCGAGTTTGTCCACAACAACAACAACAACGGGAAGGGAGTTGTAGTTGTGCTCTCGAACCACAACAACAACGACTCGCCAACTCCCATCACCACCACCACCACCGCTGGCTCGCTGACAGATTGTGGGACTGGCGGTGTCGGAGCCGCTCTTTCTGCCAACGCGAGCTCCTCCACGACGTACTTATCTTGCTGCTCCAACTTGTCCCAATCTTCGTCCTCATCTGGACTGCTCGTAGTGAATGGGCAAAGTGGGCCAGGCAGTGGGAGTGCGAGTGTTGGTGTTCCCCTCAAAATCAGTGATAATCACCTGTCCACCAAGTTAGTGCGGAACAGTGTTGCCCCATACCCGACGACGAGAGTTGCCAGAGCCTCTCCTCCGAGGGATGACGTAGTAGACAGCGTGGGCGCGGTGAATAGTGACGACAACAATAGAATTCTCGCTAATTCTAGCTCGCAAACGATGGGCTCCACCGGAGGTGGGAGTATAAGTGGAGCAGGTGTGATTTGTGGTGTGAATGGGAACGCAGGCCTCAAAATGGAGCCGAACGGGAACAGCATCGAAATCAACTCGGTAGACAATCAACTTCATCCCCAGCACCACCACCATCTTTCCGGTGGAGTGCATCACATGCCCAACGGAGGAGGAGGAGGTGGTGTGGGAGCACCTTGTTGCTCCATCCCCACTCCGCACCAACATCATCGCCAACCCCATCAGCAGCAGCAGCAGCAGCACCAAGGACCAATGATCCATTTTGGGTCGACGACGACGCTCGTTGTCCAGAATGGAGTGGAGAGCAAATGTGATTTGGACAACTGTTCGTCCGCGGCTAATGGGGCCGAGATGAGCAACGGGAATGGGGTAGTGCCGATGGAGACCTCATCCACCTTTGCTTGCCGTCACGAGAGCAATCACTGCAACCACCACTGCAATGGTGGCGGCAGCAGCAGCTCGAGCCCAGTCGCGAGTGCTACAAATACGCTTGTCCCTCCGGCGAACACCTCCGCCATCGGAATGACCATCTCTTCTAGTTCTAGTAATAACGGTAGCAGTAGTAACGGCCAGCAACCTTCTGCAGGGAGTAACATGTCCCCAGGGGAGAATGACGACGAACACGACTGTGATGATGACAAGTAAGTTCAAAACACACTCTCATTTCTCTCTTCATCTTTAGCCCTCTCTCCCTTTCTCTCTTGAGCATACAAGCATGAAGCATGCACGTAGACGTTCGTCTGGAGAAAAGATCATAAAAGAAAACTTGTTCCCATTCTTCACGGACAGTTTTCCCACTTTTATTACTCCAATTGCATTACATTCCAACACACTTTTTACGACGCACAAGGATGAATGGACATTTCTTGGGTCATCGTGATGATCATGATCGTCAAATCGTCATATTGACTCGTCGCTTGCAGTGAGCACTTTGTTGTGTGTTGAGGAGATGGTGAACACCTTTCCCTTTGTAAGAGGGTAGCTTGGTTGACGGTTGTGGAAAGGAAACTGAAAGTGTGCTCATTCTTGCTTACTTCAATTATTCCATTTTTTACTTTCTCCATTCCTGTACTCACTCACATATTTAATTGAAGCTCAAAACCGGCTTTATTATATTAATGTCATTAATGGAGGGGAACCGTTCCAATCTGTAATTTAAAAAGGTTAAGAAGCAAACAATTTAATTATTTAGCGGCACTCAAGATAGACCTGTTTTGTAAATTTTCAAGAATTGACTTCTCAGTCTGCATTTGAAAGTTGATGTTCCTCGTATCCTCCTCGGCATATTTCCCATACTTTTTGAGGCATCGAAAGAGTGGAGAGGGAGAGTTTGATGTGGGATGGCTGAGATGGCTGCGTGTGTAGTGGCAGATGTGTGGAACAAGTGCTCGCGAGTAAGCGGTTTCCCATCAAATAAAATGGAATTACGACTGGCTTTATTTTATCAGATAGTCGATAGCACACTCCTCATGTCCATAATACATTTATCTACACTACTTTCAATATCCATGACATATCATACCACATTCTCCTTCTCTCTCTTCCTCTCTCTCTTCCTCTCTCTTTCCCCAGTAAAAAATCAAAATAGCACGTACTTTGCATAAAAAAGTTGCACACACTACTCCTCTCCTTCCTCTCAAACTTCCAGGCAGAATGGGCATAAAGCAATGGGAATATTTTTTGGCAGTAAAAAAGACAAAGTAGGACAGAGCATGGCTGTATACACTTCTCCAGTCATTCACTTCTACTTTGAAGGAAAAAAATGAGTAATGCATTTTTTCCCTTTTCCCTTCTCCAAATTTTTCTCCATTCGATACTCTTGTCGGGCAGGAATAGATAGATGCATACGGCATACGCGCGTGCATGTATACAAACTTACTTTTTATTGCTACAAACATGGAACTCTGGAAGCCATTCCTTCTCCACTCTATTTTCTCCGGGAAAAAGTTGTTCCATAAGGTAATTGGATCGATATTGGGTATACACTTTCCCCTTCTCCCTCTTTTGACTGCCGGTCACGGAGAATGCTGTAAATATCGGGGATAGACTGGAGAGAGAGGGAGAGAGAGAGTATGAAGATAGGCTGCATGCTCGGCTCGGCTCACACACATTATTTGGATGTATCAGTCAAATGAAGTCAATGTGGAGCAGGGGACGAGCGTAAAAAGTAGAGAAGGAAAGAACAACATGCAACATCCATTTGAACTAATGAGCAGAGCAATAGACACACTCTCTCGTGATATGATACGGCAATAAAAAGCAATTGTACGTAATGTTACACACATTCTCTTGCGGCTTATTCCGCTTTTTTATTATGCGAAAAGAAGGGGAGCCTACTCTTGTTTTAATTATCTCTCAACGTTCTCAACAAGTTGGATAGGTTGGAGTTTCTTGAGTGAAACGTTGTGTGATTTTATTGGATTGATATTAATAAACAAAGTGTATCTTCTTTCAACTGTCGTTTTCCTCTGAAAATATATTGGCACTGGTGGCTCGGTTCCTTTCAAACTCGGAGGAAATTCACTCAAAACATTTCCACTTCACACTTCGCCTCACTTATTCCTTTCCCCTTTTGCGTAGGCGTCTTCAGTTTGACTCAGATTTCTCTTGAGCGCCTTTGATGGTGATGATGATGATGACGATGGTTGTGATCAGGGAAAGAAATATATGTATTTTTTGCGAGAGTTGTTGGAGTATTTAGTATTTATCCTAAAGATGCGTTTGGGATGTTTTTTTGAAGATTTCTTTCCGAACAAGCGTATCGTGCTCAAACGATTTGTCGGACGAGATGGTAAAATGCCGTGACGATAATGGAGCGATTGCACAACAAGATATTCTTATTTATCGCCTCTCTCTCTCTCTCGCTCTCCATCTCAATCGTGTGCGTCGATACACGAACATGTCACGCTTTACTTGCAAAAACAAGGTATCTCAAATAAAAAGAGAGTTCGAGAGGATGAGCTTGTTGTTGATCAACGCTCGAGCATCTCTCCCAATGTCCCATGCATACACGTTTCTTGGCAGAAAAAGGTTGAGAATGGTTTATTTGAGGAAAACGAATGTGATGGAGTGCTCGGCACTTTGTGAGAGAGAACAAGAGAGAAAGAGCGAATTCCTGTGTAATGTAATCCTCGCTCACTCCTCATAATTTACGAACGCATCCACTGATTCACACATTCTCTGATTTATTCACTTCTCCCCAATTCATTCCCCATCATCCTTGCTCCGAAACATTTCTTTCTAGGTTAAGTGAACGAAATGAGGTAAACTTAGGATACGGGACATTCTTGTCCACGTTTTTCATTAACATTTTCGGCGAAAATAAAAACAACAATTTCCCATTAAAAGTCGATATCACATTCAGCTGCGGCAGCTGATTTAAGAAGTGCAAAAAATGTGAAAACTCGAAACATTTGTACAAGTTGAGTAATGTTTTGGCGTGAGTAGAGTTGAAAAGAGGATATAATGTATCCAACTTTACCGAGTTTGACATGACATGTCGTGATTGAAAGGGTTAAGTACATGCATGATGCATACGTTCGGTGTCTGTGGTTTTTGGTTTTTCGCCTTTGCGCAAGAAAATCCTCGAATGCAAATCGGTATTGCAACAGAGGAAATCCGTTGGTTGAGTGAACCTTGATTTTGGCCATTGTAATTTCTTGTTCTGATAATAAATTCCGAATTAGGCACACTGACTGACGAGAGAATGCACACATCACACATGTGTCTCACGTTCAACTTATAGATGAACATGCTACTTTTCTCTCTCTCTCTCTCTTCTAAAAAATGTATTTGCTCACAATTTTCTCCGCTCACCTCATTTCTTATTCAGCTCCCATTTGAATACATTCTCTCTGCCAGAGTTTCGGTGTGTTTGCGAAGGAGTTGACTGCTCTCACATCTATGTCGATTAGTAACACGCCGGCTCGCTTGGAATGTGTGTGTGTGTAGTGTGTGTAGTGTGCGCACACCAATATGACAATCTTCTTGAGAAGATGTCTTCTTTCCTCTCCCTTACATCCTCACATAATACATACGCTCACAGTTCACACATTCGCAAAACTTTTTTTTTGACTCTCTTTTCATTTCTCACACTTTGCCTTTCCTCCGTTTTTTCTGCAAGAAAATGATGATTAGGTTCGTGTGAGTGTGCTTTGCTCGGGTCATAGTCGCAAGTGGGAGAAGAGGAAATATTCTCCTCTCTCACTCATCTTGACTTATCGACAAAGAGGGGAACTGGGAGGCATGAAGCATTCTATGTCATCGTCCTCTCTTCTCTCCTCTCGCTCCGAGCCAACAACTTTGTTCCTCGCTCTTCTTTTGTGTGAAGAGGTGAAGAAGTGAAGGAGAGAAGAGTGCGAGTGCGGAGGAAAGGGTGAGAAGGATGAGACGGTCTTTTCCTCGCTGGGATGACGGTCTGCATGCGGAACGAGGCTGTGACGAAACCTCTCCTGAATTTCAAATTTTTTCACTCTTTTTTCGAAAGAGAAATGCACGTTTTGTAATGTTCCAGTTGAGTCGTTCACTTCGAAAATATCGACCTCGTTGGCAGGAGACCCTGATCCCGTGCTACTTTTTACTTTTTTTATTTCTTTTTTCCCTTCGTCCTCAGCTTCTCCCATTTTCTCGACGAGGGGAAATGAAGAAGGAGCAAGAAGGGAGGACTTTTAGCTGCAACGCAATAAAATGCAAGGGATCTTTGTGTAAAGCCATAATATTACGTATTCTTTGACTGCTGAGCGTTTCATCCTTACACTTCATCTACTTCCATTCTAACTCGCTCTTTTAAAGACCCTTGCCTCGATGAGAATCATTCGTCCGGGGGCTCTCCAAAATGGCACATCATTTTCATTCGAAACTTTCCTCCAGTCAACTTTATTCCGTATAAACTTGCTCTCGCCGTCCCCTAAAAAACTTTTTTATGTCTTTGGTGCAATTCGTACATGTACTTTTTTGTCTTTCCCTTTCGTGTGGAAAAATTATGTGGAAATTTGCTGGTCTTGCTCCAGCTCGGTTGGAATCCATGCTTCCAAAGATATTCTATATTCTCCACCCGTTCCGTGTAACCCGCCGCCGCCGCTCCACTCGCCACTCTCCTCTCCTCACTCACACTCATTCCATTGCTTGCAACTTGCAAGACATGCGGGATGCCTGATTTCCTTTTTCCCATCCAATATCGAAGTAGGCTAGTGTGTGTGTGTGTGTGTTTGTGTGTGCGGCCAGCTTCCATATGTTCCCACTCACATAACAAGTCCGCTGGAACAAAACAAATGGTGGAATATTTTCGAGAGAGTTTTAAAGCTGGTCTCAGCGTAGTTGCACCATTTGGGAATTTTCCCATTGGGCATTTGACATCTCACGCTTTGTCTTCAAATGTTTTTTTCTCCCTCTTCCCATTGCTTTTTCCAATTCTTGAGGAAATTCCTGGAAAAATTGAAATACACGCGTAAAGAACCTTCCCAAGTTTTCCACGAGCTCTGCTTGTTCTGATTGAGCGTGAGCACAGGAGGTATTTTTCTCTCTCTCGCCTTCGATTTCCTTTTCCAATTTTTCGGCACATGAAACGCGACAGGAGACTTGGTGAATACGAAATGCGAGGGAAAAGAATGAGGGATACATGTCGCCAAAATGGAGGATGGCAAGAAAAGGATTATCGTCTTTTTTGTGTGTTTCTGTATTCTCCTCTCGTCATCTGTCGCTTCTTCCCAAATACTTTGCAGCTAATCAAGGAGAGGTCTGTGAAGCGATAAATTTAAAAAGTGTCAAAATCATTGGCTCCTTTTCAAAAAAAGAAAAAGAATACAAGACGAGAAGAAAGCGATATGTATTTTTCGCAGACAGGAAATATGTGACATTATATCCATTGTTTTTCTCCTCTTGTTCAGCTTTCATTTTTCAACTTGAGAAAAAAATTATGGTCCAGATGAGTTTTGCAAGTTGACTTTTGTTCTAATTTCGGGAATGCGAAAAAATTGCGTAAAAATATATGAAGCTTTTGTGTGTTCCTTTTCGTGGTTTGGGGTTCGTCTTGGTCTACAAGGTGAAATGTTTAATGGAGGAAACGTCAAACTTGCTTTTTCCTCTTTCTGTACAAAAGTTTTTTATTAGTTTCATAATACACCAAAGATATTACTTTGTCGGAGCAAAAATTTTCTCTGGAGAAAATAAAGTGGAGAAGAGAAGTCTTAGAGTTTAAGGCAGTATGCGATCCTCCTTTTGCAATTAGCATTCCCTCCAGAAAAAAGATATATGAGAGCTGAGATGCTTGCCTCTCTCTCTCGAGAAAAGTTAATATGGTCATGTCTGATGGCTGCTGTTGGAATCATTAATTTTGGTGTCTAAAAAACTCGTTCCTTGTGTTCCAGTCCTCAGATTAGAAGAAACATGTAAGGCTTCTTTCAGCGGAGAAGGAAACCAACTTCTTTTTTCCTTCTCCCTTCGCGGCTTCATTTTCCCGAGCTTTTCCTTTTTTCTGTGTGCCGACGTCACGTTCTCCTTTGCATATTACTCAACTTTTGCTCACTTGAACGAGAGGGAAGAAAAAACTCTCTTATTTTGGTCAGACATATTTTTTGTGGGATTTCTTCCATGAAAAGTAGCAGACGCATGGTTCAGCTTAAAAAATGTACTTGTGACTTTGCAACTTCCATTTTTGCGAGGAGGAGTAATTAAAATTCCCCGTGGTCATCAAAATTACATAAAAGTGGCGATGACAGGGTTTTTAAAAACTTTTGCTCTCTCTCTCAAATAATTTTTCAACAATAGCAACTCGCAGGTGTGATGACACTTGACAGTTTGAGCAGGAGAAAAGAATGTCTTCACTTTCTCTCCTTTCTCCAATGATAAAAAGTTTGTGTGAGAAGAAGACAAAAGTATGGAGCAGACTGTCATCCGAATTTATTTTCCTCTGTGGATTTGTGCGGTCTCCAGATAATCAAGAAGTTAATGCCACACACAACTTGTGCGCTTTTCACTAATGAAGATGAAAGCATGAAACGCGACCAAGATAATTACAGACTACTCGGTTGAGCTAAGCCCTTAATAGATTCTAGAAATGTGAGGGAAAGCTAGACTCGTGTTTACCTCAATTAATCCATTCATAATTCGTAGCACTACGCGCATTTATACATTTTTGTGAGCTAACAAAAAGTGCGATGCGATCCATATCTCCAACGAATTTCAGGTAAAAAAGGGAGCATGTTTCCGCTTCAACCTCACCACCACCACCACCACCACCACCACACGTGTGTCTTTTTTTCACGATATTTGTCACTGTCGTAGGGCATGTATCCGGACTCCACCCAAAAAAGCTTAGGTCTCGGCATGTGGTCTGTATTCCTTGTATCTCTCCATGCCAAATGCATGTATGTACCTTTCTTTTTTCAACTTGTAAAAAATGTGTAAATGTCACTCTGTTCAAATGCTCAATATGCTCCACATTCGCATTTTCCCCTTTGCCTTCCTCCACAAAATACGTTCGTATGTCAGCACCTTTCTTTCCAACCGTTTATCCAGTTTCAGTTTGTAAACAAACTTTCTGTACATCTTTTTTTTTCTTTTACTTTTCGCGAGGAAGATTCGTCACAAGCGATCGTGAAATGTGGAGAGAAGTTGTTGGTTGTTGTCGATATTTCATGTCCAAAAAAGTGTCACACACGCGTGTTTGAGCAGAACGAAAGGAAGGAGGAAAAATGCAAATGCATACATCAGAATCATCATCATCACTCCATCTTCTCGTGTCTAACAATCCATATCATAGTCCACATTTATAAACTTTTTCTCTCTCGTCCACACTTTTTGCAGTTATCCAATATTGCGCCACGAAATTTGTCAAATGGAAGACATGATGTGGATGTGATACGAGATATCGCGGTGATATGCTTATATTTGCTTTGCAACCTTATCCAAAAATAACAGTTCTTTTTTTCCATCCAACTTGTCTCTCTCTCTCTCTCTCTACTCTTCTCCGCACTTAAGTTGATTACAGACGACGGAAAAGTGTGTAATATTTGGCGTTGATGGTGGAAGAGAAATAGATTGGTCATGTTGGATTGGATGTTGATGAGGCAAATGGAAGATAACAAGTATCCTCTTGTGCCGCTGACGTTCATTATACTCACCATAACCAACTCCAATTTTCTTCCAGCCATCAACTTCAGCTTCCAGATACGATGCGATACAAACTTTTCCTCTCTTTTTTTGCTAAAAAAATTGTGTCGTTATATTGTCATCTCTCTCTCTCTCTCTCGCTCTCTCTTGCTGTAGCTTCCATTCTTATTTATTACCATGTCCGGCGAGAGTGTATCAAAAAAGTAAATGTGGAAGAGGGAGTGATATGTCATCATCCTCAATCTCTCTCTCTCGTGTCATAAGAAACAACAAACTGGAAATGAGTTGGAGAAGGATGATGATGGAGATGTTTTATGTCCACAAAATGTATATATTTTGTGTGTGTGTGTGTGTGTGGCGTAAGAGGAGATGAACAAGTGGGATGTGATGGATGTGTTGAGGAAATTGGGAAAATCGGTTACGGCAGAAAAAAACAAGATATAATTCTCTCCAACTTCCCACCCGAACCACGAGGCTGAGTGGCTGAGAGCATGTATCTATTTCGCCTGTGAAAGGAATAGCAATTTAAATGTGTGCGTGTCTACTTTCTATTTTGACAAAGCTAATCAAACTAGAATTGGATTAGAGAGTGTGTATATACTAGTCTGTAGTGCACTAGGACTCTGCGTCTGGCCTGGACACTGGAACGAGCAGCTGGACAAGGGAATGGAGTGAAAGTGATGGATAAGATAAAGATGAAGTAGCATCAAGTGTCATGTAAACTGACGTTGATCATCTTTTCCCATTTTCAAACCCCTTCCAAACGAATTACAGTTGATTTTGATGAGGAAATGTAGGAACGTCCTTGCGGATCACATAAAACCTCCCTTCAAAATGTTCAAATGTGAGGGGGTTTTCGCAACATTTTCTGGTGGAAAACAAGGTTTAATCCTTTGGGAGTTGGAAAAGGTATACACCTTCTCTCTCTCGTTACGTAATGCAGGCGAGAGCTCCATTGCGGCATCTATAAAAACCAAAGGTTCTCCTTCTCTCTCCTCTTTTTTATTCCTTTTTTCAGAGAAGGAGAGAAGATGAGGAAAAGCTGTGGTAATAAACAAAAGACTGGACACAAAAAAGTGAACGCTTTTCTCTCTTGTCTTCTCCTTTCACTTTCTCTTATTTACACTAAAACACACTCTGACTGACTGACTCTCAACTCTTCAAAGTTTTGTGTTGTCTTCTTGTTGTTGTTGAGGAGGAGAGTGAGAGTGAAATGAGCCTTAAAAGGACTTTTAAAAAGTTTCTATACCAAAACAACAACAACAAGAAGAAGAGGAAGAAGAAGGAGCATATACGAAGTATAGGAGCAATAAGACTTTTCCCTTTTTATTACGTCCTTATTATTATGACGGCGGCACGAAGAGGTTTCTCCTTTTACTCTCTCTTTCTCTCTCTGTCTCTCTCACTCACTCTCTCCTGGAGAAGTGAGTGAGAGAGAAAGAGTGAGACAGTGTATCTCTTTCGTTGGAGGAGGATGCAAAAAGGATACTTGTTGTGAGGAGATGAGGATCTAGTCTTGAAGTAAAAGTGGAATATGGACGGGGAATTTGGGAATAAAGATAAATAGGTAGACACTACACACAACATTCCGCTTTTACTGCTTTGCTGCACTGTTGCTTGCACTCTCGCTGGAATCTGGAGAAGTGTGTGCTCAGTGTGCTGTGTGCAAGCCTTCACATTTTGCACACACTATTTTTTGGAGGGAAGTGAGTTTGGTGGTGGTGGTTGTATAAAAGCCTCCGCCGTCATCATCTCCACTTATTCTCTCCACTCAATTGAATGTGAGTAATGCAAATGCATGGGAGGAAGGTTATGAGAGAGGAGGAATCCGATGGGCTTCCTCCGGGTCGCTTTTTTTATTGCACTCGCCTGGCCTATGGCGAAAGTGTGTGTGTGTATGTGTGTGTGTGGTAGTTGGTAGTTGGTTTGGTAGTGAGTGAGTGGAAGGGTCGGCTGGTGTAAAAAACTAAAAATAACGTTCATTATATTGCATTTTATATCAAGTTCCCCTTGTTTCTCTCCCTTCTCACCTACACAAAAAAGGCTATAGAATATATTTTTGGCGTAGTAAAAGTGTAAAGGGAGCGAGTGGACTGTTGGTTGGGCTGGAAGGAAAGTGCAGGTCTCATGGAAAATGTTTTTAGAGGATGGGATGGTCTTTAGACATAAATTCTCTTTTTATTACATTAGATCCAGAAATGTTTCTCTCAACGTTCTTATCTGGCATAAGCATGCCTAAGAAAAAGGAGGAGGTTGTGAATGGACCTTCATTCAATAGACCATCTTTTCCTCTGCGAAAAGGTAAAAAGATTTTTTGTGAAAGAGGTGCTCTCTCTATCTCCAACTTACCACTCACTTTCCCTCCTTTCAAGGAGAGCAGCACACACACACACACACACACACAAGTTGCAAGTTGCAACACAACATCGCTTGTGTGGACTGGATGCTGGATACACATTCTTCTCCAGCTCTCCACCATTTTTCTTGTGGTACATTTGTACTATTTAGTTTTCCGCTTCCCTTTCCCTTTTTCCTGCTGAAGGAAGGATGAGGAAAAGAGAAGTTTTTTTCTATCAAGTCTCGTTGTGTCAGTGTTGGTCGAGGGAGATGCAGCAAGATCAGCAGTTTTCTCAAAACCAACATCCGGATGATGAACCCGAGCCACATATTATCCAAGACGAAGCAGAGACTCTCTCTCTTCTCTCTCATCTCCTCTGTTCCACTTACTTTTTCCGGGAGTAACTTTCTCTCCGTTTCCGCTCTCTCTACCTTTTTTCGCAAGAAAGTGGAATATATTTACTCGCGACGGGAAATATTTTCGCACTGGAACTGGAGTCGACGCAGGGTTCATGGACACAAGGAAGTTCTTCTCCAGTCCAGCACTCATCACTTTGCCTCCTCTTTCCAGTCGCATTGCATAATATGCAGAGATGGGATTATATCTTTTCCACTGCTGCTGTTTGACCACACGTTCCCCTTTTATACTTTCATTTTCTCGCAAGACGAAAAAAGTTTGGAAATGGATGAGAGGATGACTCTGGATGAGCACTATTTTTGTTATCAAAGGGCTTCGGCCTTTTTTGTTATCCCCGTTTTGTATGCACATCCAATGGCAATGGCTCTCTCCTCATCTCATATCAACTTTGAAGCTGGAGAAGTGAAGCACACACGATGATGCAGATAGCTGAAAAGGGTTTTGCATTTTCCGTTTTTGGATTCAAGTGAAGTGAACTTTTGGAGAGGAGATGACGATGGGATCTTCTATCTTCTTGTATGGCTGACGAGAGTGAATGTGAAGCCAAAAAAATATTGTGTTTTTTGTTCGGCATGACTCTCTCTCTCTCCTGCATCAAAACTACCATTTCCCTGGACAATTTTTACTGTTCCACACGTACACGTTCCTGGACTTTGGGATGTAAATGCAAAACGCTTTCAGCCCTCTCTGCCTTCTTGATCTTTCCCTCTTCTCTCTCTCCCTCTCTCTCTCCAGAGGAGAAAAATGTGTACAATTCTCCTCTTTCAGGGTTATATATGTTATTGCTAAAAAGTGTTTTCCATTTGCATGAGCGGATTATTATATCAGAGTTTAATCCTATTGCGTTGCAAAAAGCCGGAAGATATCCGCAGAGAGAGAGAGAGAGAGAGAGAAAGAGAGAGAGAGCAAGTTCTCCAGCGTGTGGCTGTGTGTGCAGAGGTGTTACGCGCTGTTAGGACCTAGGCATGCATGACGGAAATAGAATATTTATGAGAAGAAACAGGGAGCACAGCACACACACACGAGCAAAGGCAGAGTCTGTCTGAATGTGAGTTGCAGAGGGAAGCTGGGAAATGTGAACGAGAGCTGAGGAGAGAAGTGCACACAAATACACACATCTCCTCCTCCACCTCCAACTCCAAATGCTTTAATATTTCTCGAGGCGAGAAAAAGGGAAAATCTTCTCTCGAGTTGAGTGAGCGAGGAATTTATTTAATTTTCAAAAGTAAAACCAGAAGAGCATTTTACGCAATGAATTCTGTGTGCACTCCTATCCGCAAGTATATTTCAAAAGGGAAAACTGGCAAACATTTTCCTGGAGAATCAATGAAATTGTACAAAAACTAAAAACTAAAATTGTGTTCACCTTTTAGCGAGGTTCTCGATTAAGATAATATGGCTAATATCTACTTGATGTCACATGATGATCCATATTGCAAATGTCGCAATGATCGCAGTCATAATCAAAGGATATAGCCTTTTTATCGAGGCACAAAAAGCCAAGGCTGAAGCAATCAAGCCAATTCATTTTCCCGTGTTTTTAACCTTCACTCCCATTTACATATCAGATTATTCACCGGAAAAGGGGAGAGAGACACAGACACAGAGAGACTATTCACATATGTATATCTGCTGGAGCTGGAGTGAAGTGAGCTCGGATAAAAGGGATTTCCTCTGATTCGCTTATTCCCGTCCTTCCTCTTCGAGAGGTTTAATGCACGGAGCAGAAATCAATTTGTGATTTTATGCTTTAATCAAGTCTTGATTGAGTTACTCGCTCTCCTTTTACTTGATTGGATTGCGCCATGTTGTTCGTAGAATCGTAGTTACATGGGCGAGCACACAACTTACCTGCTTAATGATGTATGCGTGCTCCATACCTTCTTCGGCTCCTTCCTATCTACATGCATACATTTATACACATTTTACCTGTCTTTTCGCCTAATTTCTCCAGCTGGCCACTGCGTATTACCTTGTATTTTTCCTACACCATGTTTACAAGGAAACTTTCCGCTCAATACGTGCAATTGCACATGGGCTGTGCTCACTTCTCTCTACTTTCTGTTTTATTCCTTTAATCCATGTCCACTTCTAAACGAAACGAATCAATTACATAAAACAGTCTAGTTTCTCCCTTGAGCACACATGTATTTAATGAAGCAAGAGTTTCCCAAGCAAGGTGCATACGTGCTCTCTCTCTCTCTCATTCTGTCATGTTCTCCTCCATAACTTTCTCCCTAATTTTTCACAAGAGGAAATTGTCGCGCATAACTCTTTCCACTCAAAGTTCACTTGTTTTTTTGAAAGGAGAGAGGAAAATGTTTCCGAGTTTCCGAGGTGGTCGATCATTGACATGAAAAAAGAGGAGAAAAAATGTGTTTAAAAGCATGTGTTTCCTGCAGCCGAAAAACTCTTGGACAAGCACACTTTGTAACTTGATGCATATCTAAATTGCCCACTATGACTCTGTGGCAATAGCTTAAGCTGCTTAGCATAAATTCGCAAATGCTCGATACTTTTTTGGCCAAAACTCTCGAGCTTGTTTTATCCAGCATATAACGTTGTTCGCTGTTCGCTGTTGAGAGTGGAAAGTATTTGGTAGTTGGAAACGACTGACTGACTGGCTCCACAACTCCCACAAGCCAGACAAGCTTCGAAGTGGAGTTGGGCAATAAATGAGACGTTTGCGTGTGAAATAGATGGATAACGTGGGAGAAAAATAAAATGGAGAGAGTTGCGGCCTGACGCTTTTTGTGAACTTGTGACTCGAGGAAAATCAAGACCACTTTCAAGTAATGGACATTAATGCTCTCTCTCTTACTCCTTACTCCCTTTGTGCAAACACACCTGTTCTCCTTTTCATTCAAAAAATATAACCTCTCATTTTCCATTTCGACAAGACTCTCTCCACTATTTGCCTTCTCTTCTCAGAATTACAGCGAGTGACCTTTTCAAAATGCCTGTGTGACTCATTTCATTTGTCAAGAATCCTTGTCTGCCTTTTCACTCTAATTCGATTGCGAAGATAAACATCTTTTTGATCTTGTCTTCAACTTGAAATGATGCTCCTCATTCTCCCTTTGTTCCACTCTTCAAAAACATTCTCTTTCAAATATCAAATATCAAATATCAACCTAAAATATTTAACTCGTCCCAAATATATTATTCCACTTTCTTCACGCACATTCTCTCTTGTGTCCGCTCTCTCTCTGGAGACCTTTTTCTAGCCACTTTGCACGCTATTATGTTAACTACTCATTCTCAAGGAGCAAAAAATATGCTTATCACACTTTCGAGAGGATAAAAGTTTTGAGAAAAGAAGGTTGTTCACTCCAAACTTTTTCCTTCTCACATTTCACATTCTTTTCTGTCCTCATCAGCAGCATATAACAACACAAAAAAGTTGCCTTTTTATTCCATTGTCGCGCGTATGAAAGTTGCAATCTTTCCTCCTCAAAAGTTTTTTTTCCGTTCTCCCTTTTTTACTTTTTCTCTCCATATCTTCTAGCTTACGATAATTGAAATTAGCCATACTCGAAAAGTTTCTCTTTTTTTGACAGACGAAAAAATTCTTTCTTTTTTGGTTGAGTTGAAACGGGTTTTTTCATGCCTGCTGCCATACTCAATATTTCTCCTATTCATTCCTCAAGTAAAAAAAGTTATGAATAATATCAGGTTTTCATTGTTGATAGAAAATAAGCTGGGGCTGGAGAATATGCATATTAACTTTAGTTGTTTTTGTCCCTGGAGAACTTATGGGAAGGAGGGTGAATGCAAACTTATGGAATCAACTTTTTTTATTTTCATTCTCTCTCTCTACTCTCTCTCTCCAGAGTTGAAAGTGAAAGTGGGAAAAAGAAAATAGAATTAGTAATGACGACAACGCAGGGAAAATTGGAGAATAATTCCTTTATCTGGAACGATTTAGCTGGAGAACACACACACTCCAAGTCGAAGCGTTGCGTATATACAGAAGCCAATTTAATTTTTTTTGAAGGAAGAAAAAAGTAGATTCCATTTTAAATGGATATTTTTTTGCTGGCGACAGGAGTAGAAAAAGTATGGCTCACCCCTTTTCCCGTTCTCCCCTTTGTTATTAGTTGCCATTAAAAAGGATTTTAATGCAATAAAAATGCATTATAAATGTATTACAGAATGTTTTCTCCAGCGATAAAAATGCCTGCGTCGGATATGTCACGTAGGGCAAAACCACTTGCATGTTTACCAGCGATACTCATACTTTTCCAGATATTTTTTGATATGCAACATCGAAGCAGGAGACTCTAAACTCCAACGAATGCAATGAAACATTGAGGAATTATGCATTTCGGAAGTGGCGTATTGAATGCCTTTTATTCACTTCAAACTTTTTCTCGTCTCCAGTCTCCAGATATTGCTCGTAATCCAGAAAAATGATACTAATTACATACTTTTCACTACTTCCTTTCCCGTTTTTCGCGGAAAATGCAACTTTTTTCCTCTCTCTTCTCTCGTCACACTTTTCCAACAACAAACTGCAATTTGTTATCCTTTCATAACTCCAGCTCCAGCTCGAAGCGTCTCTCCACAATTGTTTACGCCACATGCATTTTGTTTTGGCTTGTTTCCTCCAGAAACACAAGGCATTTTATATATTTCCGCTCTTTTCCCCTTATGCAATTTTGTATTCCAAGTGCGTCCATCCAGAAGAAAATCTTGTACGCGTCGGGGTTTTCATCTCGAATCCGCATCTAAACACACACGGCACCAGGCACGAAGCATGATTCAATTTTTCCTCTCTCTCTCTCCCTCTCTCTCTCTCTCTCTCCTGGTTTTTTACTTTCGGCAGAAGAGGAAGCGCATACGCATTAAAACATTTGTGAATACACGTACTCATCTTGTCTCACTTTTTCGAGTAAATCTTGAAAGTGGAATGAAGTTTTGTTGGTGCTTTCTTTAAAGAGAGTAACCACAAGTGGTCGGATCTTTAAAGACTCTCAATGAGATTCTCATTTTGGCGGAGAGGAGCAGACTTTCGCCTCAAGGAAATCATTTAAACCATCCCGTCTCGTGACTACGATGATGATGAGACTCGCTCTTTCTTAAGAAAGCACACATGTGCATATGCTTCTCTCTCTGGAAGCTCACTCTCTGGAGAGAAAAAGTATATAAAAATGCATATCGAGAGGATATAGAGAGTTGGAGAGTTGGATGCATGTGTGTGTGAGAGTGTGTGTGTGTTGATGTTGATAAAAAGGAGGCGACGGCCCAACCCAATCTCCTCATTTCCATTTTAATATATTATTCATCAAGATTGATTTTGCGAGAGAGAGCGAGGGAAGAACGATGCTGGAAGACTCTGGAGAGTCGACTATTTTGGAAGAGCCTCGTCATCCTCATGTTTGCTTACACAAGGAAAATGTCTAAAACCATTTTCTCTTTTGGTGAAGTTGGTAAACATGCATTTTATTTGATGATGACGATGATCGTGATGATGATGATGGTAGAATGGTGTTAGCGTTTTGCTGGAGAAAAAAAACCTCTTCTCTCTCTCTCTCTCTGGAGCAGTCAGTATCTGACCATCCAGCTGGAATGAATAGATTCAAAAGTAAACAGTGCTTAGTTGGAAATTGGTGTTGAAGCGTGTGGGGAGGAGCACGATGCTAGCTCATTCCTCTTTTATAACACAACCATATCTCCTCTCTCTCTGGCTTTTACTTCGGAAGACTGGAGAGAGAAGTTTTCTTGTGGAGTAATACGCATAAATAAAATAGCGAGGAAAAGTGTGTGTGTGCCTTTTAGATTTTCCCTCTGCTAAAGCCAATGAAAAGGGTGAGGAGGATTGAAGGAGAGAGATGGTCATTCAATCGCTCGCTATCCATTCATTCACTTTCAATCGTGCACAAAGTTAACTGGAAAAGTAGAGGGGTGACATCACTTTCCCTTTTTATAAAAGGACAAGATAGGATTTTCCCGTTGAAGAGGAGGATGATGATGATGATGGCAAATTCCTTTCTTTAAATTATTAATCACCTTTTTATCCCCAGCTTTAACTTTAATCTTAACGAGACGAGGTGGAAATCAATTTTTTCAGAATGCAGTCACTGAAATTAAATTACACACGCGTACACTCACAGACTCCTCTCCAGCAGGCTCTGCTCTGCGGAAATTGAGGAGAGGGTGACGTGACTTTGACATGACGTGAGTGACACGCTATTTGGAAAAAGTTAATGGAAGACGGAGAGAGAGAGAGACAAAAGAGTGTTTCCAAACTCATTTCCATTTCAACACGGGGCATTGGCACACTCACTTCAGCTCACTTGTATCCAGTGGCAGAGGAGAGAGAAAGGAATAAATAATGCATTTTAAAATTGCAGCCGTCATGGAGCATATCCTGATCCTGATGAGATATCCTGCTGCGAACCTCAATAAAAAAACTCCAAATGCAACTCTATTTTTTGCGTAAACATGGTTGATTTTGATAAATGAGAGAAGAGAGAGGGCTGCGTTAGTTACGTGACATGGTCACAAGGTTTAATGAATGTTCTGTGACATTCCTCGTTGGAGTCTGCTGGACTCCACATTCCGAGCTGGAGAAAAATGGCCAACTTTTAATAATGTTCGTGTGGGTTTGCACATTCCACTTTTTAATGTGATTCTCCCACGTTCTCCATTTTGAGCCAAAAACATATTCGTCCAGTCGAAAGCCATACTCGAAAATTAAATACCTGTGTGTGCTCTGCTCTGCTGTGTTAAGGCATTCATACAATTTATACCGTACTTTTTTGTCAGCGAATGAAGCCATTTTTGTGCTTCCTCCAAAATAATTGTTTCAGCGAGAATTGTGGATGACAATCCAGGGTCGCATCTCCAGCATGAATACAACTCCGAAATAGCTCCCCTTCTACCAATCCACTTTTTTGTTTGAAATAAATGAAGGCATGATTTGACAATATTTTCCCCTGCCTTTTTCATTCGCTTCCATTTTTTCTCCTTCTTTTTGTGGTAATTCGGAATCACTTCGAACAAATGAATTAGTTTGTGGTGGGAGGAATATATATCCCCAGATTCCAGTTCTTCTATTTTCTCTGCTGTTCCCTTACATTTCACACAAAAAGGAATCATTTCATTTCTTAGCAAAGCTGAAAGTTAGGAAAGGGAATATTCCATTTTTTGTACTTTTTGTCATCCCGTCACCAATTTTTCCCGAGTCTGTAACGGCAATATTGACCGAATGTGATGAGAATAGGATGTGATGTTCAAACGTGATTGTCTGGAACGTACGTATTGTGCATCTGGAGAGAAAACATTTTGCTTCGAGTCTAAAAAGGGAAACGCTGGGGGAGAATTCAACGTTGGGAGTTGGGAATGAGCTGAACAGTGGAGAGTGGAGAGTAAAAATATGAATATTTTTCTTTTTCTTCTTTATTTGCTGTACGTATTCCATTTCCAGTTGAGATGATGATGGCGGCATGGTTTGTGGCCGTGCCTGGATGTTGTGGATGCATTTTGCGGTGATGTGAGATGTGAGCGCATTAAGTGCGTGTGTGTGTGTGTGTGTGTGTGTTTTTGTCGTCTCGACTCCAATCCAATTCACTCACATTCACTTTTTTTTAAATCCACACACACACTCCATTACATTTTTTGTTCTGGAAAAATGGAATGGAGAAGACGTATGCATTATAATTTATCAGGATCTTTTGGGGTTCCTTCCTTTTGGAGAGAAGAAGTAAATATGTAGGGGCTCTTTAATTTCCTTTCTCTCTTCTGCCTCTGAATGTGAATTTCTTGTGGGAAGGAGAAAACCCGTGGGAAAATTGTATTGGATATTCTATGCTCCAGCTCACTTTCTCTCGTCTCTCCTCTTCTCCTTCTTCTCAAAATTGCTTCTTGACTCCGACTCTATTTTTTGAAGGAGAGTAAAAAATGTTGCGTCATTGTCACACGGGAACTTGTGGTCTATTTTCCTCCTTCTCTTCCCCAATCCCAAATGCATTTCACTTTCCCTTCTTTTCCAGGCTAATCCTTAGACGTTTTTTTCCAGGGGCGAAGAGAATTCCACGTAGTTTAGAGAATGCTACACAATTCCTTCCCATTTTACATTTTGTACTTAGGGTTTTGTCATGTTGATGATGATTACTTATAGGAGTGACATGCCGTATTGAGCAATATTGCATATCCCTCTGGAATCTAGCGTCTGGAGAAGAGATGAGAACGTTTTCTGCCACACTTTATATACATTCTCTTCCTCTCTCTCCTTCTCTCTCCAGCATATCCTTCCCAAACTTTTACTCTCACTCGGTTCACTTGACTTTCCTGTTTTATGCTTACTCTTCCGTACATTATTGTGTTATGTGTCTCCAGTTCCAGTCATCCAGTCCCACTCAAATACATCCATATATGCACTTGGCTTTCCAGCTCTCTCTTCTCCAGACAATACAAGATATGCACATAAGAGTGTATACATTTCTCAAGTTCATTGCTCCTCCGTCCTCTCCTCACAAAAAAATCTCCTTCACAATTCTCCGCTGACTTTGGAGGAGACCACAACAGGAGCATTGGAGGAGAATGGTAGAAAAGAGGGAGAGGGAAGAGAGAATAAGAGAGATGTGTGCACCGTAAAGTAAAGTAAAGCAGATATTATGCATTTAACTTAAATATATTGCTTCTCCACCATTCTCCAGAGCGGCGAGAATGTTTTAGGAAATGGAATGGAAATGAAGTCGTCATGTAGTCGCTGACGACTTTTTCCTCCACACTCCTCCTCACTTGACTGGAGAGAGAGAGAGAGAGAGAGAGGCTGTAGCTATGTGCAGCGTGCACATGTACACACAAGCCCATGTCAACATTCTGGAGGAGAGAGCACATTCCTTCTCCGGCAGAAGGTGGTGTAAAGTTATGCAGGAGGAATGTTTCTCTCGTGTTTCGTGCTATGGTGCGGGGAAATGAAAATGAAATTTTATGGCTACCTTTAAAAGGAGGAGAAAAAATTTCTCACATTACATTCAAAAGAAGAGCAACAGAGCACACAATACGAATAAAAAAGTTCCATTATTGTTTGCCTCTTTTTTGCACGCTATACAGATGTATGTATGCTATGCTACCAACTCCAAACCTCGTCATCATCATGATTTACATTACATTTTTTGTCCGGAGAAGTGGAGCGGATATTGTACAAGTTGCATTGTGAGTGTGAGTCGTCGTAACAAGTCATAATGTCACACGAACCAAGGGAAACACACAAAAACCAACTTTATTTGAATATTTTCTTCTCCAGAAATGGTTGGAAATGGTATGCGCTCTCTTGGTGCAGAGGCAATGAAGTGGAAACCTTATGAATGTGCATCCATGAATAATATGCTCTGCGAGGGAACGAGATGCAACTTTTCCCTTTCTCCTTCTCTCCTCTCTCCTCTCACCTTCTCTCCATTTCTACACACAAAAATATAAGTTTGTCCTTGTCATTTCTTGTCACTTCTCCAACTTACCGTTTTCCCATTGTCATCTCAAGCGACTTTTTTTTATTTTGATCATCTCTCTACAAAAAGCTTGTAAAGGTGTGTGTGTGTGTACTACTCTAGTCTCCATTTTTATTACATTTCCTCCTCTTCTCTGCATTATTGCATATCCTCTTTCTACAATTGACAATTGCATTTTGCATTCCATTTCCAATCTTCTTTTTTTTTGGGAAAAATGCTTCTTGCTTTCTTTCAGAGTCCCTCAACTCCTTGACTCTTGATTCCCCATCTCGTCTTCTTCTCTTTTAATCCCAAGGCTCATCGCCAAACATATCTTTCCGCATTGATGGAAATATATTTCATAAAAAATTCTCAAAAGGGAAAAAGGGTTTGTGAGGGGAAAAAGAAAAGTGTATCAACATCAACTACGAAAATGAACTTTATCGTTTTTGATGAGTGGAAAAGGAAGGATCTAGCATAACAGAGTTGTTCCTTATAATTTCACTCTTGCCATGTTCCCGTGTTGCACTCTCCAAATGAGCTTCTCGCTCTTTATGGAAATGCATGAAGAGACGGAGAGGAATGGGGAAAGGAGAGAAGAAGGGAGAAAATTGGTTGAAAAAAATGGGCAGACAGGGACTCGATAAAAAACCTGTCAGAAGAGATGAGGTGGAGTGGAGGAAATTATAATGTAATGTTGGAAAGAGAGAGAGAGAGAGAGAAAGAAGAAAGGGTAGAAAAAATTTATTTCCCTTTTTTCCAAGAAAAAACTTTCAAAGTTTCCAGTTGAAAAAAGGGAGAGAGAGAGGAGAGAGATATTAAAGGAGGAATGGAAATGGGGAAAAGTAGTTATTATGAATGAAAACGAATTCGGGATATAAAGGCATTCAGCCTCTCTTCTATTGTTCTAATAATGGACACTTTAAATAAGCAAGAGTTTTTTATTTCTTTCGTATTATTAAAGGAAATGCATAGAACAGTTCATAACAATATTAATATTTTCCATCTCTCTCTCCACTTTTTTATGATGATGATGTGAGCGAAATGTGTTGCAATTCACTCTTTTTGAAGGGGAAATGGTAAAAAGGGAACAGATTTGGAGGAAGGAAGTGGAGAAGAAAGAAGGAAACATTCGCTTTTCAACGTCGTTTCCCATTCATTTTTTCCTGGACAGCCTGACTTCGTCAGAAATATGGAGATGGAGAATGGATATAAAAAAGAATTCCCAATTCAACTTTGGAAAAATCCTTGTTGCAGCTTTGCTAGCTCGTCCCTCTCATTCTGATTAAACTCGGAGATTTGAAATTTTATGGGAGACGATATATGTTTACGCTGATGACTTTTTAGGAGAAAATTAGGAGGGATGATGATGCATTTTAAGAGTTTTGTGCAGCAAATAGCTTCATTAAATGCCTTCGAGTTGCTTCCACTTCAAATTCCAGGCATTTGAAACACAGTTCGTTCTATTTTTACTTTTATCCAATTTGCTTGAAAATGGAAAACAAAACGTTAGGAATGTAAACTTAACTCAGTTCCATTTACGAAAATGTAACAATTGACGAGAAAAGAGTTGAAAATATGCGAGGTCACCCCGGCTTCTTGGACCATTTTTAAATTTGCGTGAGTGGGCGCAAATTCCCAAAATAGCCTCATTTTTTGTGTTTTTGGCATTGTGAATTTCGGTCATTGAGTTAAGTCTACTCCTCCGTGACTGGGTGAGTGAGAGGAAGAAGAGAAGCGAGCGCCGACAAAGCAAGTATTCTTGCAAGTTGCAACATGACTTTTATTGTCGTCCTTTACTCCAACAATTTCGCCGACTATCGACAGGAAGACAGGAGGAATAAAAGTGTATTATGTTGGGATTGACAGGAAAGTGACAGTGGAAAAGGAAGTGAGCTGAGAAGAGAAAGCTTTTCTCTCTCCTTCTCTTCTTTCCTTCCAAATTTCTGCCTTCTTTTTTGATTCATTGAAAGAGAATATCCATCCCAAGTCTGGCGTGAGTCTCGGCTCCTCTAAGGTCGCTTGTCAGACCGTCAGCTGGCTGACACACGAAACGAAATTGTGTAGAGAAAAAGTCAAGAGTGAAGTAGCCTTTTCTAGTCTTGTGGAACAAAATAGAATTTTGTTTTGTGAACAATGGAAGAGGAGGACTATTTGTTGGTCATTTGGAGTCACTCGTGTGGTTTGCATACATAAAAAAGTGATAAGGTCATCATTTTCCCCAAAGACTTTCGCATGCGATTATTTTCCCATTTATTTCGAGACAAAAAATGTGTGGAAGTTTGCATGTGAACAGGCGCAGGATTATGCTCGAGTGGGAAATGAAGGAGTGCGTTCCATGTGGCTACTTTTTTGAAATCACGACAGTTGACTGGAGCTGGAGCAAATGTTCAATGTTCTCACATGTCACATCATCACACAAGTGTCTCATGTCAATTCTCCCTTTTCGTGTCACTCTCTTCAGCACCGGCTTTTCGTGTCCTGTCCCGTCGCTGGAGAAAAGTAAAAGCCTCGAGTGTGGTGCAGAAGAAGCAAGAAGACAAGTGAGGAGGACGCCACATGATGCACGAATGTTCACTGTTCACTCTGTCGGAGAAAATGAAAATTGGAGAGAGGAGAGAATTACAGAGACACATTTTCATGTCGCTCCTGGCATTACTCGACGAACATTCGGAACATTACAACTTTATTTCGCCGTGTTGCTAGCTGCCAGAGAAAATTCCCGAGAAAGAGGGCTTCTCTCAAATACATCAAATCTTGGCTTTGCGCTTTCTACATTTTTTACGCAACGAAAGAGACAAAGGCTCATTTACATTTCCCCTTGATTTGTTAGTTTGGTATTCACAAGTGCCGAGGAGAAAGGTTAGCTTAAGCATCATTCATTCATGCATACTTCATTTCCTATTTTGTATTTCTCAACTGCGACTAGATTATTTGTGCTCGACGCGAGGAAAGTTGGGCAAAAGCTGGAGGGGGTCATACAAAACTTGGAAGAAAATGAGATTTTCAGTGGGGAAAGTGGAAGTGTGTAATTGATCCGTCCTGAATTACGCGTATAAAATGTATCATAAAACCTTCAGGTGGAATATATAGACTAAAATGTAGCTCTGTATTTCGTCATGATTGACGATTTGGCATCAGATATATAATTCTGAATTGCTTGAAATTATATGGTTTGAGGACAGAGTTGGCGGTTGAAGTTGAAGTGGGAGATTGGAGATGATGGGAGTCAGCGTGAGCTCCATCATATTCTGATAGCTTCATCAGGCATGCCACAGCTCGATGTACTTCACATTCGTTTTGTATGTCCGCGGGTTGTTGCACTGACGAAAGAGTGGATATAGAGATGCAGGGAAATTTTTCACTTTTCAGAGCTGAAATGAAGAAGATGAGAAATGCTGTTGAAGGAAATGTACAGCGTCTTTTTGTTGTCAACGATGGTGCAAGTCAAGAAACGCCATTTGACACTTTCTCCATTTTTACTCGATTTGGGTCAGTTGAACCTATTTTCTCATTTCCGGCTGCGTGTCAGTCGCTAAATTGCATACATTCCAAAGAAACTAAAAGATGGCGCGTGTTGTGGATGCATGGAGTAGCGCAGACATTGCTCCAAATATTAGCAAGAACAATAAAAACTTGCTCTCTTCTCAACTCGGAAATTTCCTCGAAAATGTCAAGCACGTGTGTCAGCCTTGGAAAAGGAGGAAAGCAAAATAGGGAAAAGGTGTGTCGTGCTCACATTGAGTGAAAGTAAACACGTGTTTCCAATATTTGCTTCCACTCAGCCAGCATAAATAAATGGGTATTGTGTCCCTATGCATTATGCAATCAAGTGGCAGCATTTTGGCGAAAACAATTCAAGAAAAGCATATTGCTTTTTTCCTTAGGGAAATCCCTTTTTTATCTCTCGAATTTCCTCCAATAATTCCATGAAATCCGTACTGCTCTGTCTCCGATACAATATTAATGAACACGTCACGTCAACCTGGGATGGGAGACGAGTGAGTGACACCTCCTCTCCTCCTCCTCAGCGTACCGATAGCTTTTTGGTGTCACTCGCTGACATATTTTCACTTTCCGAGGAGACACCACCTTCTCCTCAGAGGGAAATGTGTCGTTTGTAGAATGTTGTGTCACTCGACGAAAAACCACACATGTTTTGAGTGGCAGCAGCTGTTGTGTCGTCTCGTCGCCAAGTGCTTTCCTCTTGTTCATCTTATCTCCTTTTATCACACAATTATTTCCCAATCGCTCTGAGCTGCTGGAGACAACGAGACAAGCAATAAAATTTTCATACGTGCACAAGCAACGTCATCAACATCCTCAAATCCTCACTCACATGTTCTTCGAGTGAATAGAAAAACCTCCAACAACAAATAAAAACAAGAGTAAAATATTGTACAGATATCTTTCATGCTAGCAAGTTCCAAAGTAGAAAAAAATATTTTAAACTGGCGTCAAAGTCAAGCGTCGATAAAAATGCTTTGTGGAATCCCTTGGGATCCGGTTTCAGTCTTTCGAATATTGCATGTTTGATCACGTATATTCTTTCCATCGTTTCCACCGAGAAGGTCTCTACCAAAAGGGAAAAATGCATTTCGAATTCTATTGGAGAATGATTTGGTCATGGATCGTAATATTGGGAAGTAATGTCATGAATATATTTTTACGAGGGATGACGTATAAGGAGAAATCGACTAAAGAAAGTGTATTCATTCATCCTTCCTTTTTTATGAAATGGAGAATGGAGAAATAAAAAGGGAAAACAAAACAAGTTGTGGGAAAGCATGCGATGTTGTTTCATGTTTGTTGTTTGCTTGCGCTTCACATCCTTTCTCGTCAAGACCAGGAGAGATGTGATGTGATCCTCCCGTCGACATTTTATGAGGGAGCCGCTAGGTGAGGTGTGGGTTCCATTGCATCTCTCTCTCTCTCTCTCGCCCTAAATCATATCATCACAAAACACAAGAGCAGCAGAGAATGCAGAGTAAAGAGAGAGTCGACACAACTCATGCTCAATTTTGATTGCTTACTCAAGTGTGAAACTGGCTTTGTTAGGAAAAGTTGGAGCATGAGATGGGGACAGAGGAGTGTACAGTGTACACTATGCGCTTTCAACACGACACTGTCATCTCTCCCACAACATGTGTGAGTGGGGAGTTGTGTGTGCTTGTGCAAGTTGGTGTCGTCCTAGCCCCTTTCATAATTCACAACAGCAGAAAAAAGTAAAAAAGTAAAATATCGTTGAGCGTTTTTATGTAGACTTGCTTCGCTGGTGTAATGTGAAGTCAGATGATGAATGCTCGTGTGAATGTGGAAAAGAACATTCATAATGGGTTTAGAATGGAGTCTCGCTCTCCAACGTAACTTTATATCTTCTCTCTCTCTCTCTCTCTCGCTCCTGCCCTGCTCCTTCTTTTCTGGAAGCCAGAAGGAGTCTTTGACTCGAGCTAAACGGTCTAAAGTTCTCTCTGTAAAGAGTGAGCGTGTAAACTTATAAAAGCTATAAAGCTCGCTTGCTCAAATGCCTCATGTGTGCTCCTTGAGCTGTTATTTTATTGTAATCCTGTAAAGAAAAAAGTCAAGAAAATAAGTCGTTTTTCGTCTCTCTTTGCTCGTTGTGTACCGCCATGCGACTTGCGAGAATTCATAATGAAATGTGAAAAGATTTTGACTTGAGCTTGTATAAACAATCGTTGAGCTTGAGCCACACAAATTTTTTACGGCCTGACTTATGCATTCGAAAACGTTCCAAGCTAACTCTAAGCTCTGATTTTTCCCATCTCTCTCCTTCTTTATGCGCCAGCATAAAAAGTAAAGGGTTGAGTTGGTTGTATTTTAGTGGTGCCATATGCCCAGTCATGAAATGCACGACCGCTAGCAACCAGCTACACCGACGAGGACCGTGATCCGTGGACGTGTGGACCGTAGTAGTTCACTTCTTCTTTCTCGCTTTCTGCTTATTTGTGTTGCTCGAAGAAGAAACCTTATTCGGGTTGATGATGATCCGGAAGATTATGATTACGTTGAATGGCGTGCTGAATAATACGTGCCTCGACTGACATACCTTCCTTTTCCTTCCTCCAACCAAAATTTGATGAGTTATCATTTTAACTAGCTTTTCAGTAGGACACAGCAATAACATGAGTATCAGGCACATGAGAGAGCATGAGCGCACATAAATTTCAATTCAGTTCAGAGCGTTACTTTTTTCCTCGGTGGAAGCCAGCATGACGAAATGATGAAATAAAGCAGGTCTGTCAAGACACAAGAAGTATGCCTACTCTCAACATGCATAAATTGTCTACTCCTTCTCCTTCTTCTCCTTCTTCCACTATTCCACTTCCACCATCTGCATTTGCATTTTTAAACGCTATTTTTACAATACAATTTCCTCCACGTTTCCTTCCGTCTGCGAAGCTTTTGGTAGAGGAGATTCTTCCTTTTTCCTCCCAGAGATTAGCTTGACGTCGAGGATTAAGCGGGAGACGTGCCTGTGGAAATTGTGGATTTTCTTCGAGACACACACGCATTATCTAAGCCACTGCCTTTTCTTACAGCAACTTATCTCGAAATCTTATCTTCTTTGGACTCTGGAACAGGACAAAAAGATTTATGCCCGTGTTGTGCTCCGTCTTGAGTGAGTCATGCACAAACTCTGGCACACCGCAAAAAGCTTTATGCCTTTGTCTGATGACGAGTGACGACAAGTGTGCTTGTGTGTGGTCATTTCAAGTGGCTCTGCTGTTGTCGTCAACATATACCCTTCTTCTAACATCTCCCCGCCCAAACTCCCAAAAGGATTTTGTACCTTGGATCTTGTTGTTTTTTGAAGGATCTCAAGGATAAGAGAAGTGTGCGGTGACAGTTGTACTTTGTCGTTGGTAGCAGCTGAAGAATATTATTTGTATCGCAAGTCTAACATAAAATAGAGTCAGTGTGGTCACTTTTTGCTCTTGTTTTCTTCTTTATCGCTGGAAAAGTGGAAAAGAGAGGAGAGAGGAGGAGTGGACTTGTGTGCACAAGTGTGACAGACGGAATATCATTTTTGTCTGGTGTTCCATATCTTGTTTTTGTATCCTTTTTATTGGGAAGAGAGAACAAAGTACAACTTGTTCTTCCATCACGCACCCTCCTCTTCATCTTCATTGCAACGTGTAGCTGTTTTCATTTGTGTCTCTCCTTCCCTTGGATTCCGTATTGATCATCATGGTTCGTGTTTTCCTTTTATTGTCATTGCCATTGCCATATGCATTCGCAGCATGTAGCTCTGCTGCAGAGAGTGAATCATACAAGTGGATAGAGACGCTCAAATATTTTCCTTCTCGCTCTCGCTCGCTCGCTTTTGCGAGTGAATGAATCAGGAAATGAATTGTCTCCTCGGAAAGTAGATAAAACTCAATTTTCTCTCTCGCCTCCAAAAAAAGACAGCCACCCAAACAGAGAAATTTCAGGGTTGGCATAAAGATACCGAAGCATAGGGAGGGGATCGTACATTTTGTAGAAAAGAAAAAAAGGGAAATTGAATACTGGTCCAGTGTCATTTTATGGTTGGAAACGACCTTCCAGAATGCATTTTATATTTGGCTGGAGAGATGCTTTTATTCTGTGCAACAAATGACGATGAAATATGAAGACTTATGTTTATCGTCTCTGGTGTCGTGTGTGTGTGCGGCTTTGTATTTTTCCACGAAGGAGAAGGCGCACACACTCAACAGGAGACTGCGGGGATGATTCTCCCTACTTTCCCCTTTTTGTATGCGAGTTTGTTTACGAACGAGTCACCCTCTTTTTTCCGCTCTTATCTGCATCGAACAGGAACATGGAACATCGTGCAATGCGAGATGTATTTACTCAGGATTTGTTGCTAGCTCAATTTGTATGCTGGAAATAATTTGATATCTTTGGGGAAACCATCTGGGAATACGGCTAAAATGGGTGTATCACGTTGTCCCCAGGGTCATTTTCACAAGGATTCCCCGGATTGCATATTGCGTATATGCAAAGTTGTGATTTCAATTTAGAAAGAGTCAATATTTGAGGTAGATCTCAGATCTCAGATCTACTTCTCCTGCAATCGGCATCACTGACAAAAAAAGAAGAATTTGATGGAGAAAAGACGAATTTGTTGAGTGCGAAAATGACTGGGATTTTTTGTAAGCAAAAAAAGAAAATTTTGTGCTGGAAGGAGAAAGTTGCAAGTAAATTGGGTGGAGAAATCTCGCGAGAGATTCCTCTTCTCACTTTTCTCCTGAGCGCTGACACGACGCTGGGACCAACTTTTGTAAGGAAAAAAGTTAGTTTTTGAAAGAACTGCGTAGCCAAAACTTACTCTCAGAGAGGAGCATCTACTGTTTGAACGTGTATGCTTTTTGCGCAAAAAGTTTGGAGGAAAACAAGTTGAGTTTCCAGTTGGCTTTCTCTCGCTTATGATTAATTTGTGTAAGAGGAAAGTAGGGGAAGGGTTGGCGGTTCCAGGGAAGCATCTATCTGGAGAATTGGTTTTACAGGTCGGCACGAACAGTTTGAGTCTTTAGCTGAGAGAGAACTAGTTTTGGACTGAGGAAGAGAGAGAGAGAGAGAGAAGATAGAGAGAGAGCATTAGGGTAAAGTTTTAATGTTGCTCCCATTTTGTAACGTAATTAACTGGAGACTAATTTGATTTTCAGGGTGATAAATGGAGACACCTTCGGAGCTGCAGGGGAGTTGCCGGATCCAGACTCGATCAAGATGTTTGTCGGCCAGATTCCCAAGCAGATGAATGAGACGGACTTGCGGGAGTTGTTCGAGAAGTACGGACGCGTCTACCAAATCAACGTTCTCAGGGATAAAGTGACCAAGCAGAGCAAAGGTGAGAGAAATACTTGAAATACACCAATTCTAAACAACTCGCATCGCAACGAGGTAAATGGCAGGACATGATGGCAGCACAAGCTAAATATATTCAAATATTCACACAAAGGGAAAGGTGACGTGTAGTCCGCCACACATGCGCACATTGCACACATCCACCGGGGATAAATTCTGTGAAAGATAAACAAAGTGTGGCATATTTATTTGTTAAAACACACGCAGCAGGCGAAGCTGTTCACTCACTACTCGCTGCAAAACATCTGGAAAAGTTGGATGGATGAGATAGACAGATATTTTCGCCACAGCAAAAAAAAAGAGTATAAAGCAGTCATTCTCAAACAAAACGTCGACTCGAGCTAATTTTAGGGCTGAACGGAACTCGAGTTTATTTTTCAAGAGATTTGGTCATTGACGCATGCCAATGGAAAACCGGATCCGAGAATATGCTCTACTCATGCTAACAAGCATACATGCAGCACACGATTTTACATGGATTTTTCCCAAGGCCTAGAATAATGTGCTCGTCATTTTGTGATGGGATGAGTAACGAAGAGACGCTGTCTTGTCACCACTTTTCAAAAATCTTCTGCTCGTTTCGAAAGTCAGAAATATCCGTTGCCGGAGAGGATATTGCTTTTATAATCCCATTTTCCATGGAAAGTTAATTAGCGGAGGAAAATGCAAGTGAAAAATATGAGGGGAAAGGGGGCTAAGCTGAGCTGAAAAGATAATGGGGATATGAGGGAGATTAGAGTAGTGAGGGAGTAGGTACGTGAGAGACCTTTTAATTTCCCCGATGTTGGCCCAATCACATCATATTCTGTATTCTCCAAGTGAACATAAGCTTTTAGTGAGGCTCGGGTCGCAGTGTCGGGAAACAATATCCACTCTCAAAGGAAAGTAAACAAGGATACCGGAAGATAGCAGGCCTGGGAGCTGTCATGAATCTCAGAGAGTCGCTAAATTGGATTTGTCTTGCTGCAATTGCCGGCGAAAATATGATGCGCGCGAGTAGGAATCATGAAGTTATTATGCAAATGTAAACGTATGAACATCCATCCATTCTGCCAATCACTTACGAGCGATTGCAGTCGTCAACCATCCGCACACATTTCCCTTCCATGTGCAATTGACAATTGATGTGGGAGAAATATAATGTAAAAGGGTGCCTTGAAAATGTGTGGGAGTACGTAAACGTAGACATTCTTGTACATAAAAAGTAGTACTGCAAAGTTTCATGATTTTGATTCATCTCTCTCTCTCTTTTTTTTTCTTAAAACCTAATTTACACCGAATTCCTGGTACACACCTCTTGCATCCGTACTCGTAACGGTTGTGTAAGAGAACGAAATTTTTTTAGCCGGCGGTTTCCAGTAAAAAATCGTGTCGTCACTTTAAAACTGCGAGTGAGCATTGTTAAAAATAATGTTGACGATGTGGGTTTCGCTCATGTCGTCAACCAACTTTCTTTTCTTCTTTTCCCAAGTGCAAGTCGAGTTTTAAAAATTGTGAAAGGGAGATAGGGGAAGAGTGTATGCCTCAGGGTCTCGACGAATCTTAAACATTGTTCATGAAAAATAAACGCGCTTTCACGGCGATGCACCATTCCACTTCACACGAGCAACAACAAGAGAAAATCTCTTTTGTTTTCCTGTTCACTGGCTTCCCCTCAAAGTTAAATGCGTGTTGAGTGGTATGGCCAAAGGGGACAACCGGATATGAATGCACAAGAAAAAGCAAGAAAAAAATAGTTGGAGACACTTTGTTAAAGGGAAAGAGAGAAAGCTCTCTGGGGTTTTACGGACATGCATCTAAAGTCCTTCCACTCGCGAGACTTTGTTGCTGACATTCTGGAGAATAGAAAGCACACCCACAGAGCAGCAGCATAAAGAATATTTTTATTTTTTGTTGAAGTGTTTTCCTCGTCCCTTCTCTCTCTCTCTCTTGTCGATGTTATTAGTGGAGCATAAAATGCTGTTTTTGTGTTGAAGTAAAGTGAGGATGATTGCTGAGCGGAAAAGTGTTTTTTCCAGAGAATATAATCCTTTGCTCGACGGTCGCTCTCTGGACAAAATGGGAATTTACGTCCAGATTTCAATTCACTTCGACTGGATGAATCCACCTGCTACGAATCCACTTATTCCTTGTTTACACTTTTCTCTCCAGATTTTCTCGTGATGGAAAAGTTGGAAAACTCTCTCTCACACACAATTTAGCCAAACTACTTGTCCATTCTTCGTCCATACCTTGCTTGCGTCTAGGTCCACACTCTCCAACAAAGTTACTTATACTTTTCCCTTTGTTTCGTTTCCCTTGTTTTCGAGTGCTGCGCTGTCGAAACTTGTAGCTTTTTTCCCATGAACACTTTCCGCTCAAAGCTTCTTTAACTTTGTTAGTCACGCCAATAAGTCAGGTCAGGTTTTTCCTCCGATAAAAAATACAAATAAAGTCCTTCTCTTCCGAAGGCGAAAAGGAGCATATATTTACAAATTCCGGACATGCGAGACGCGGAGCAAGAAAGCTTTGAGATTGGAATGAGTGTGTGGAAGAGAAGGAGAGAGAGAGAGAGAGAATAAAAGCTAATGGCATAATCTCTCGTACTCACTCACACTTTTCATGCAGATATCTCGAGAGAGAATGAAGATGTATATCAAAATCGCTTCGGTTTTTTGTTTCTTTTTTCTTCTCATTGAGAATTCCGGAGTTGTATTCACAACTTTTGTAAGAAGAGAAAAAAAGTTGGAATTCCATGTTGGAATGCGGGCGAACAACAACATGATGAATGCGTGCATGCTCACTTTTCCCACTTTCCTCGTTTCTCATGTTTCCATTTCGATCGAGTTGGTTGGTGTGGTGCGGAAGCAACAGGTAACGAAGTGAGGCGAACCTTGGGCGAAAAAGCAGAAGCGAGAGAGGAGAAGAAGAAGGGGCGAGATGTGAAAAGTGAGACTGAAAAGGAAGGAAATGGTAGCATCACCATCATCATTCTCTCTATCTCCTTCTCGCTGCCACCACACTGCACAAGGCACGGCTCATGGTGGTCGTGTGGTGATGGTGTTGTCTTCAATGGGCTTCTCTCGACGAGAGTTGCGCGCAAAACCGGCTCGTAAAAAATAATTGGCACTTTTCCCAAAGCATGGCAGGGCAGTAGTGGAAAAAATGATGATGGTGACGTTTCGCTCGAGACGGAGCATGAATGAGGCGCATATCTATATATAATCCCTCTAATACGCACTTCCCATTCCCTCTAAATCTTTCCCCATTTCTCGGTTCAAAGGGCTTCTCTCCGTGTCACCAGTCATTCACTGAAAAACCATTGTTTCCATTGTCGCGCTTCTCAATTGGGGCGTTGTCAAGAGTCAGAGCTCCCTTTTGTGCGATGACCACGCTCATCAATGATATTTATATTCCTTCTTTAAAATGGGCCTTCGCTTTCTCCTCATGGTTCGACCGGAAGTCAAAAGAGCAGACTGCATATATACACACACCCGTCATCATCTCTGTTCCGGCACACATTTCCTAAAAATACTAAACACATGGTTTTGCTCGCTCTCAACTCACGACTTCTCCTTTGTAAAGAAAATGGAGAGAAAAAAAGTTTTTTTTGTTGAACGTAAACAACACATCTGCAAGCTGTTGAGATTGGTGTTTTGGCTGAGCTTGTGTGACTCTTGTTCTCATCCGCACTCCATCATCACATCCTCTTCACATAATGCAATCGCTTCTTTTCCGAGTCTTCGCTCCTCTCCTTCCAAATGTGCTTTCGTGCTTTGCATGAGGAAACAATAAACAGAGTTGGAAATGCCTGGAGGAATTTTACTCGAATTAGCGTTTTTCTTGTAGCCGCGGCGCGCATTAACCCGTTTCAGCCAATTTTTGGCTTGCACACAAAAGATAATAAGAAAAGAAGCGTACAAGTATTTTTTGATCGTGCTCCACGACAAAGACTGAGCTAAATAGTGATGCCGTCTAAATGTCACTTGGAGTTTTGGAGGAAAGCACGCCGACTATTTTGATTCAATTATTTCTCTGTCGCAACTCTGCTCCGGTTCGTTACACATCTGATTGGCTCTGATGCAATGGGAAAATGTGTTGGAGCGAGAGAGTGCGAGAGAGAACGCTGCATTGAGAATATGGATGAAGACGTCAGGATTTTGACGGGTTTCAGATTTTTGCGTTAATGATGTTCCACTCGTTGCTCCCTGCCTGTCACTTGCCCGCGAGGGCATTTTGTTCGTCTGCACAAGCTACCAGCTACATTTCATGTTCCAAGTTCCAACTCCAACTCAACAGTGATGAGATTGAGTAAACAAATAAAGAAGGAGCGGAATGGGGAAATGATGATGGGATGTTGGATGGCTTTCCGTATTCTCCGCAAGCTTGCGAGAAATGCATTTCGATTGCTTTCTCGGAGTCTTGGGCTTGTCAGTGCTCAGTGCTCAGGCTATGCGAAGCGATAGAAGAGTGTAGTTAAGCTAAAGAGTGAAAAATGAAAAGGAATGGCTTGTACATGTCCTCTCATCGACAGTATCCCAATTCCTATCCTCCTCCTTTCCTGTGCAATACATGTGGAAGAAGGTATCAACCTGACTCTGCATCTCCGCAATAAAGCTTCGCTTTATGCTCGCTTTTATAGCTTCTTCTCTTCCTCTCTCGCTCTCTCTCTCTCTCTCTCTTCCGCTCAGCGTCTATCTATCATGTCACTCCTCTCATTCCTCCTCGCTCCTCTTGTGTTCCCTGTCGAAGGAGTGAGTAAAAGTGTTTTCCTCTCTGAGGACGTTGTGCATGGAACCACTGACGATGAGCTGCTCCCGCTATAGTCTACACCACACCATTCCTCAATATTTTTGCAGGGAAAAGAGACAGAAGGAGTGAAAGGTTTCCGTCGTTAACAAGCAAGAGCGAGGGCGAGAGAGAGAGAGAGAAAGAGAGAAACTAAGGCGAGCACATTGGAGTGGTTTTGTTTGGATTGTTGGAGCAAGTCGTGGCAGCGCTCGGTGCTCCTCGTGCACGTTTCCTCCACGCTCGTCCCATCGCAACCCGTTTTCCTGGAGCTCACCACCGTCGAGTCGCTTCCAGCACGCTGGAGCACTCCGTTTATAGCATTGGGGGGATTGCGAGTGTCTTGTTTGCTGGAGAAAGGAGAGATAATATGTGAGTGTGCGAGCAGGGAAGCATCTCCACACATTTCATTTCCATTCGTCTTCGTCTTGTGCATCCACGTAGTAGTCTCGTTCTCTCGTCTGTCCTTCCTTTTTCCAGAGGAAATAAACCATTCTTAGGTTGTACGCACGTACTTGTCCACTCTCTCCAGCGAAACATCACCTCCACATTGCCACCGCCACCACTACCACCAACGCTACACCACACCAGCTCTGGAAACTTTTTTATATATATATTTTTGTCTCTCTCTCGCTCGCTGCTCTCCTCCATTACATTATTATTATTGTTATTAGTCTCTTTTCCCATCATCCCGAATATACAAGCGAGAAGACAAGACAACATTTTTGTGTGAGAGAGAGAGAGAAGGAGAGAGAAGTGAGCTATGAGCTGTGCGCTGCAGCTCAAAAAACACTTGTCATCTCGGCTGCGCTCCTCCAATCCATCCACTAGTCACACACTAGTCAATATAGATACACTCTCACACACTCACGCTCGCTATACTCCACAACGCCACTATTTCTCCAGAGTACCATTCGAAGTCGGGATAATACCACTTTTTACTCCGTTTTCATGCGTTCCTATATCAGTGTAAAGTAGTAGCTAGGGAGTCGCACAACGCGCTATTCCCCAACTTTTTTCCAACGCCAAATTCATCATCATCATCAGCTCTCTCATCTCTCTCACCTTTTTTAAAGTATAAAAAACTACCTACAACACACAAAGAAGAAATAAGACTGTGCACACTCTTTACCGTCGTCTTTTGTGAGACATCAAAAAATATAGCTAAAAAATTGTGAGAAAAGGGTCTCTTGTTGATTGTTAATCGTGATTTACTCGTGTGTGTCCCCATCATCTCCTTCTGCTTTACAAAAAACTCTGTTCCGACAACAAGGTGATAATAATAAACGAGGAAACTATAAATGTACATACATACATTCAGACATAAATGTATTCTTGATACAGTATTTGATATTGATATTGAGAGAGAGAGAGATAGGTGCACACACGCATCCATCTTCTGTGAGAAACTACACAATCAATCATATTGAAAACAAAAGGAGCTTTCACTAGACTCATAATCAGTGTTGTGCTATAATTGTTAAACAAAAAATCATTACATGTCAAATTGTTGTCGTTTTTTGCGTGTTGTGAACTGTTGAGAGAGAGAAAAGGATAAAAAAAACACCTGTTTCGCTCCGTCTTGACATATTGCATTTACGCAAACTGGTGCTTTTCGAAACTGAAGTGGACAAGATACTTTTCTCCTTTTGAAAAGGTGCAGAAATGATCTGTAGATTGTGATATCTGAACACGTGTAACGTTTATAAAAAGTACGTAAATTACAAAGTAATTACTGACATTACAGCCAAAAACGTAATTGATAGTGAGAGGAAGTTATATCGAGATTATAAGTGTATTATATGTGGACACGCACCTCATCATAATCATCATCATCATCATCGTCGTCATCTTTTTTATATTCCAAGAATCACACTCTCTGCGTTGCTTTCTTGTGTGTCGGGGTGAGAAATACGTTTAGTCACACTAACAAGTTTTTATGCCCAACTTTCCTCTTCTCTTCACTGGAGCAACAACTAGTCATTGCATTGCACAGGTAAGATATCTACACGGATATTGGTATTGGCATTTTTTGGTAGTAGGAGTGATATGATAAGAGACATATTAGAGAAGACTTGAGAAAGAGAGAGAGAGAACTACTTGTTCGAGAAGAGAATAGCAAGTTGGTTGGCTAAGTACATTATAGACTGGCATGCACACATACACACACCAGCTTTCTCCAGCAGCAGTGCTCTCTCAAGTTGGTCGTGCTGGAGGCAGGGGCAACGGAGGTAGAGAGTATATCTCCGCCGCCTCAGCTCTTGGGGAGAGCACGTACGAACGCACGAGCGAGAAAAAAAGGGAAGAGATATCGATCGATGACCTGAGAGAACAAGTGTAGATTTTGGGAAGGAGAAAGCGGACTGAGTAGCAGGCGAATGAGAGGTGTACCTACAAACTCAAATGATGGTTCCCTTTCACATTATTATGGATGGGCTACATGGCAAAGGTGGGCATCAAACTTCCCCAAAGTATTCATACTCATCGCATACTTGCTTACTTGCCTACCTTACTTGTCGTCTACGAGCGTTGGAGCGTTGAAGGATTCCACACTTTGACAAGACATTCTTGATATGATATTTAACGTTGGAGCTTACCTAACGCGCGAGAGAGACAGAGGAGGAAACACGCCCATTTGCTTCCATATTCCATTCCATTCCAGTCCTTCAGCTCCACAACTCCTCTTTCCCGTCCACCCAGAAGAATTCGTGTGTGGAGAAGGACAAGTATGTGGTGGTGGTGGTGGTGCGATTAGATTCGTGGCTGGAATGCTTAGGGGAAATGGAGCCTTTTTTCTTGAGAGAGAACAAGTGAGCATTTCGCACGTAACTCGAGCTGCCGATGCTTAATTCATGATGATCGTTTCCTGTTTGCGAATATAAAGAATTCTTGTTTCTTTCGTGCAACGATGATCGAAGCACACATATTTCTCTCAGGGCGAATTAAGTATTTCCTAATTCCTCCGCTAATTTCTTGCCTTGTTTCAAATGGGCTGTGGGGCTGGCGCTACAGGTTATTTTTCTCTCTTGCTTCGCACAAAATAAATCTTGCTCCTATTTTCCTCCATTGATCGCACACACTTACCTCTCGTTGTACACACAATGTTTCGCCATTAATCAACCCGTTTCCGGTTCTTCTCTTAAACTTGTCTTGTTACTCAGAAAGAGAGGAGTGAGAGGACAAAGAGCAGACAATCAGCAATGAGCAACAACATCTCCAATCTGCAATGCTGCACATCCTTTCTTGGCTCACGGCCAAACGGAAAAAGCGGAGGAGATTGAGAGCGACGAAGAATTAGAATGTGTTTTGTTTCCCTGTTCCGCTTCATCCGCTTCTCCGCGTTCAATTCTACAATTGACTGAGCGACTTGAGCGACTGACTGACTGACTGAGCAGCGTTTAGCCAATTTTCGAGACAGAAAAACGAGCACATTTCCAATACGATTCAGGGAAGAACGCGCGATCGTCCATTGACTTATTGACTATCTGCGGAGGTGCACTATGCGAGGAGGATGATCTTTCATCGGGGATTAGCAAAAGGGATTAAGTGTGTATGGAATGGAGAGAGGTGGAATAGAGATGGATGGTCGTGTGTGTGTGTGTGTGTGCTTGCAGCTATGCGGCCAATGTCAGAACGCTCCTGCTCAATAATTTGTGAGACTTGTAATGGCAAATGGGGAAAATACTGCATCTGGATTAATCGACGCCCATAAATTCCTCCTCAAAGATTTATGTCAGGTAATAATCCATGTCGATAGGTTTTTCTCCTCGATTCAATAACGCCATTTCCTCTCAATTCGATCAAATAAAACCACTCCACACACATTTCCCTTTGAATTTGAATTGAGGGCGAGCAGGAGCAGCCACATTTTCATGTCAATTTTATATCAATTCCATTACGTCACGGGTGAAGGATCATCCTTCCAATTTTCCCAAACTTTTTTTTACGATTACAGTTTAATCATTAAATTTCAATGGATTCATCGTTACGAGATTATTATCGGTGAAGCAGATCGATGCACATGGCAGTCTATTATGCTCGTAGGCATTCAATTACATTTATGATGTAATTAGACCGACTTTGTTTTTTACTATTTCTCCTTTTTTATCGGAATCGCGAATCATAAAAGCGGACTGAGTAAAGAAGGAGAAGGGATATAATATAAAATTGATGGTAGACTAATGAAAGCCCCGATCCCGATCAGTTTTCAGTATTTCCTCATAAAATGGGAATTCAAGGAGAATATTCGCTGTCATTTCACGAGAATCAATTTTTTATCTTTCATTGTATTTGCTCGCTATACTCATGTCGCTATCATTCCACCCATGCACCATAGCACAAGGCTTTATAGCGAAAAGGAGTAGTAAATATCAAGAATGATGTTGGTGTGCTTGTTACATTGGATGGGATATGTGTGCGCTGCGCACTGCGCGCTCTTCTATAAATCCAAAATGTATGTTTATTGTTCTCATCATTAGTCCTCGTCGACATATTGAGCGAGTTTGTTTGTGTGAGAGGATAAAATAGAATAAAATCTATATCGATACTCTCGCTCCTCTCAATTCTTTGTGCTCGAAAGGACACCAAAGGGAGCACTATATCTCCTCTAATGAACACTATTTTACCAACTTTCACTTACTCTTCGTTTCTTGACTCGACAAGTTGAGAGAAAGGGGTTTCCATTTTTAAACAAGAGTAAAAGTTTCAGCTCCAAAAATTGTGCATGAGAGAAAAAGAGAATTGAAAGACGAAAGTTTTTTTTATTGGTGAGTGAAGTGCAGTTGAGTCCATTATCTTGTCATGTCATATAGAAAATAATGGCGCATCTTGTGCTTGAGCAGGTCGTCGTTGGGTATTGGGTAGGAGCTTTTGTAGCACACGACGACCAGAACTACGCCAATTTAATAATACAACATTATTTAGTGGAGGGCTTTTTATGTGCGTCTCCATTTGCGCTATCTACTCGCCACGCTAATGTACGATAGAGCACACGTGTGTGACGTGGACGAGATGCCAGGATGCCACATATTCTGTACTCGGCCACAGTTTCTCTTTCTCAGAGTCGCTCCGTGTCCGCTCGTAGAAAGCGACAAGCCACATCGACTCCACTCTGGACTTTTTGGAGAGTCAGAATGGAAATTGGAAGTGGGGAGAGCTGTAAAAACGAAGCTTCGAGTCGATAGAGAAGCAACACATTGCTCTTCAACTTGGACACACATATATTCTCCGTCCTCCTCTTCCCATCCATTCAATCCGCAACAACACCAAATCCCATTACTTCTCTTTTTACTGAGCTGAGCAAAGCCCGTGTACTCGTCCTCTGCCCTGATCTTAGCACTGCGATATGCACACTTTTGTGTGTGAGTGTGCAGTGTGCCCATATGCCTGCCATACTCGGCTTGATGTGAAATGACGATACAACGGCTTCTCATTTTCTCTCGCTTCGCAAACTTATACACATGTTTTGATGGTATGCCGCAAATGCAAAGCGACAGGTTGCTCTTGCTACTTGCGCGGTAATCACATTTAACAAAGCGTAATGTGATTTTCTTGATTGAGTGTGATTTTAAGTAAAAATGTGGAGCGCAATACACAGTTACTCGTCTCGCTTGCATAATTTCCGGTGGTCGGTCCGCTCACGTAGAAAAGTGTTTGTATGCTCGCCACACGAATATTGAATTAAAGCTAAGCATGTGAAGGAATTTTGTCGCTCAAAGTGAGCAGTCTTTACAGAAATTGAATGCGCGAATCATGTCATCATGTCAATTACAATTACCACCTAATTTTGCTCCCATTTTCGAATTTGAAAATTATGTGATTACAATCCCATTTTGTCTCGAATGATTGTTATTAAATTATTCTTTTTTGTTTGATTTGCAGGTTGCTGTTTTGTGACCTTCTTCACGCGGAAAGCTGCATTGGACGCGCAGAACGCTCTTCATAACATAAAAACGCTTCCCGGGGTAAGTACTAACCATCAACTTTTGTTCATTCAACTCGATTCTAGTCAAGTGATGATGGATGGGCAAGGAGCACCTCTATTACATTACTCTCACGACATCATTTTCTCAGATACTAGCAACTTCTCTCCGCTCTTTTCCACAAAAAATCTGTTGCATATTTATGATGACAAAGTACGACAAAGTTGTCTCTGGTCTGCGAGAGGTACAGCCTGAACTCAACTCAAAACATATTTTGGAAAAGTGGTGAAGCATTTAGTGTCCACAGTCCACACACAAGCTATTCTAATTATGCATGAGCGACTGTGCATGCAAAACTGATGGAGTGTATGTTTCTCCATATGAGCACCACTCCACTCCACTCATCCTCGTCGCAGTAATAATTAGCCTAACAAAGGCTAAAAGCTCACTACAAAGTTGCTGCATAAGGCAGAGCAGCAGCAGCAGGCAGAATATCAATCGACATAATAAAAATATTGTTATGCTCCCCAAAAACCGATCGAACTCCCCGATTAGCATATTTAAAGGCTTTCCTCTAGTTCATCGCTACAAAGAGGAGAGAGAAGGAGAAGATAAGGATAAGCTGCGGACATTTTGGTAGAATAATAAAGCGTGGACATGTAAACCAACGAAAGCAAGCCACTTGCTCATTTATTCCGACCCTGGTCGACAGAATGTTATTTAGAAGAAGAGAGGAAGGAGAAGTTATTACTTTTTTGCCATGCTTTCGCAGCTAATATGCATCCCTTCCACTTCCACTCAAGTTGCGATAAGGAAGGAGATTGTTAAATGCAGAGACATGCAAAAGAGGGGAAAAGATGGTCATATTTGTCCTGAAGATGGGCTGCACATTAAAGTGATAGGATTGAAGTGCCTAAGGTACACCTAATCCAATCTTGCCAATCTACTCCACCAAAATGTAGTCGTCACTCTCTCGTCCGCATCCTATTCCCACCTCCAAAAATACTCTGAGCGCCTCTATATTTTTCACCGTCAGGATAAATGCTCGTTGCTAATGAGGCATGCTACAAAGTTAGTTTACAGTTTACGTGAAGCAGTAGCGCAAGGAAGGCAAGACACACTAACTCAAATCTAATCTGAATTGAATTTGTGTGCTAGTTGTGCTAGTGCTGCGATGCCAATACCACTACTCCACAATCCACAACTTCCATACCTTTTCGCATGTAGACATGACGTGACGTTGACGTGACAAGCTCCTCTTTTAACTATTGTTCGTATTCATGAAAGGAAGAAAATGAGAGTCACAAAACGCAACAGTAGTTTTTTACGATCTGCCTCCTTCCGTCCCCTCGCCACGTAGCGACTTTTCTGCTCCCGACTTGTGTACTTCTGTACTTCTGTTCTGTGTGCTTGTGTGCATCGGCTCAAGCTGCTGGATATTCTCTTCTCCCTCTCCTCCAGCCTTATTTACACACTTTCCACAATTTTAGACTCGAACACGCTTGAAAATGCAGTGCTAATTGTAATTGCAAGTGTTGCACATCATCATCACCAACCACCTACCTCCTAAAAGCGCCGTGTTGAAACGTTCAACGCAGTCTTGTATTTCTGTGCGAGAGTCTGCCGCATACTTTTGTGAATAGAAAGAGCACACATCCACACATCATCTAATCCTTTCACTTGCTCTCACATAAAGCTGGAGAACACGCTTCTCGTTGAATTGAAGCTATATCGGCTAGATGCTGCAAGTTTGGAGTTGGACCCCAGTGACGTTACATATATATTCCCACTAAACTGGAAGTTAATGAATAGTTTGGCAAAAACGAGCTCATTTTTGGCTGTTGTGTTATTTTCGTGAAATATTTGTTACAATTTAAAAAAAAACTCGTTTAGCCTCTCCTCGTGACATGCAAAGTTGATTGTGTTGTGAAAAGTTATCGATTTGCTCAATTTGAGACTGTTGGTGTGATTAATTGATCTGTGTGGAAAGGGAGAAGGGTGTTCGCTAATTGGAAACTTGAGAGTTTATGCATCATTAAATTCAATCTTTTTATCGTCATCTCTGTTGTGTGCCTCCTCTCACATTCTCCAATAATTGGTGCACGTCGAGAGAGAGGTTTAATTGGGGGAAGGATTTGTTGAGTGCAGAATGCAGGAGGTGTTCAGGGAATTCCACTCGTTGCTCATGCAAGAAATGTACTTGACGAAGATGTTCGGACAAAGTAACGGCCACAGCGTGAAGATGACTTCGACTCGCGAGAGACGTGCACGTGGTGGTGTAAGCAACGCTTGAGCTCATTTTTATATATCTCACTTTTATCCTTTTCTCTTTCGGAGAAGCTAGAAGGAAAGTATACGATAAAAGGACTAAAGGATATGAACAATACAAAGATATTATTTTCAATTTTCATGTAAATTTTTCATCCATCTTTTCTATTATATTGGCTTTCAGTTCAAAGCTGACTTATGGATACAAGATGCGTCTTAAACGTATCCTCTTTTACATAAATGCGCATATAAGCTTTTAAGGTTGAAATGGAATATGGAATATATACATAAATTCCGCAGAAAGAATGGCCACTTTGGTTACAAGACAGCAAACCTGTCACTTCCAAGCAAACCTTATTCCACTCACTCCAATCAAAAGTAGCTCAAGCTAAAGTGTGTGATCCAAGAATCCAACAGAAGAAGCTCAAATTGCTAAACGCACTGATCCACCTTATCGTCTAGTTCTACATTCTGCATTTTAGTAGAATAGAATAATCTTGACAGGAAAACAAGAAAGAGCATCTTATCAGAATCTTTGAATCTTCTCTCTCTCTATTCTTACGTGAAATATGTTTTTCCATATTTCTTTTGAATTACATGTGTGCTCGTTGTTTGTTCAAGTCGGATGTGGATGTGAGAGCGAGTGTTTGTGCATGAGCTCATATAATTGAAGTCGAACAAGTCGTTTCGAAGGATTCAATTCAATAAACTTTTTTGTTTTGTCTGCATTCAGCACGATGTCATTTTAAGGAATAGCTGGGAACGGTATCGAGCATACAATACTTGCTCTTGTGCGAAAAGCTCAACTCAGATGGAATGTGATTGCTGCGCAGTGCATAAAGTAGTATTTTTTTAGAAGCGAGAGACATGGCGTACATGAAATGGATGCATGTCGTATTTTGCTTATCTCCATTCACTTCTTCAACTCTGAAAAATTGTATTGTTTCGCCTTTGAAATAGATTGAATGAGCTGGGTTTGTTCAGTTCTGATTTGCATCGAGCTCGGCTCTTCCCTTCAATCCCTTTCCTCTCTTCCTTTTAGGTATCTCCAATGAAAGGATGAGATGAGACGGGATCTTCTCTTTATTGTAATGTGCTCACTTTTTGATTTGCCTTTAAAAGCATGAGCACCAGCCAGGCCAGGCAAGGGAAATTGTTTTGATGAGGATTTCATATCTCCATCTTTTCCATTCACTTCCAACTTTCAACTTGCCCAACGTAGCTTATTGCTGGAAATCAAGAAGCTTTGGAATTATTAGTTTCGTTTGTTTGACTTGAATTGAGTTGAGTTCGAGTTGAATAGGATGAATTGTTGAATCAAATACGTTTTGGAATGGGAGTCAGGATGGAATGCAAAACATGTTGGTACTTTGCTACTATTCTACATGCGTACCTTGATGACGCGTGGAGTAGAAATAGAACAAAATACGTTGTACTTTCGACATTTTTTAGTTGAGATCCTCAACATTTGGTAGAGTTGAGGATGAGAGCAGAGAATGGTATAGACGTGTAGTGTAGATGCATGGCAATGTGGCATATTATATTATTCCTTTTTATCTGAGTTCTTTCTGGCGTTCTTGCTTGCTCGGATGGAATTGTTTATGTCTTGGGTTGAGATAAGAAGAAGGAAAATCCTTCACTTAAGATTAGGCAGGGATCGCGCCTTGTCGATATTCCGTCACCTTTCAGTTTTCTTTTAAGCTGATCCATCTTCAAGGTTTTGACTCGCAAAGACCATTAAAATGGAAGTAAACTGGAGACATGTTGGTGATTAAGCATGAACAAGTGAGCATAAAGTGGGATATGTGATCATTTCATGACTAACTGCATAACAAGAGGCAGGAGTCATAATTGTACTTGTTTTCAATTCTCGAAAAACCATGCAAATTACGAGTCAGCTTGTTGTACTTGATTTCGCAATAGCAAGTCGAATTTGTTGAGACGAAGAATGAAATAGATGAGCACTAATCTTAAATAGTTGGAGGATGAGGCTTGCTACTTCACATTATGGCTCGATAAGCTCTTTTTAATGTTATTGCGAGAATAAGCAGAAAATGGGAGACTATATTCGTACGCTTTTGAGCGTGGGAACGCGTCTTCAGATGCTGTTGTGTGCGATGATTGACGTCATATTTCAATGGGAAAATGCTATTTACAGCATCAATATCAATTAGCAATGTATTTTCTCTGTTATTCTTGGCCTCTTCCCACCATCCAACCTTTTTCAGCTCATCTTTTAAACGAATTTTCCTCTAATTTTGGCAAATGTTTCTCTCTTTTTCAGATGAATAATACAATGCAAGTGAAGCCGGCCGACAACGAGAATAGATACGGTAATTTGCACATTACAAACAGACAACAAATGATGACAACATTTATTCGTGCCCTCTCAATTTCATTATTTCAAATCTGCATAATTCGCTTTAAAAATTTCTTAATTTCAGACCGGAAACTCTTCATTGGAATGATTTCCAAGAAGTTGAACGAGACGGATGTGCGGAACATGTTCTCCAGATTTGGAACAATTGAGGAGTGCACCGTTCTCCGACTTCCCAACGGTGAAAGCAAAGGTAACTAACCGCACACTTATTGCACACACACTCTGTCCATTATGAATTAGATCTTGATGGGGCAACTTAAGACTTTGTCAGCTCCAAAACACACGATTCACTCAATCATTTATCAGTGCATGGGTGTGATTGTTGCTCGTGCTCCTCCATGACTTTCTTCCACAAAAAATGAAAGACCTACAAAAACAACTTGTTTCTGCATAATAGCCACATATTTAAACGGCACACAAATTGTCAGTCAATGTTCAATGTTTTCTCTCTCTGCCCGTCCGCGTTCGTGATCAAATGGTTTTATATTATTTGTGATGGTGCAATTATGTGATTGCCAATTGCCAATTTTCCCGTCTTCAACAGCCACCCATGTGCCATGTACTTAACTATGCCTTTTTATTTTCTTGAAATGGAAATGGAAAAAGAAGAGAGTTGACAAACAAGTCATTATTATCTGGCATCACTCAATTATATTTCCCTACTTTTTCATGTTCGTTCCCAACTCTGCTTTTTTAGTGTTTTCAAAAAACTTGTCAACAACTTCGCACAGTTGATGTTGATGATTTGTGGATGTGTGGTGGATGTTGTCGACGAGTGCTTCTTCGTCACTCCTTTCAGTTGAGCACATCAGTCAATTCATTTTCATTTTGAGAATGGATTGGGAGACAAATTGTGATTGCTCGTGACGTGTGGAAAATTGGTAAAGAGTGAAATCATGTCGATTGATTTCTCTTGATGTTCCGCTGACTCTTTGCCAAAGAAAACTCATCATTCGTAAAAATTCGTTGTAATAGCTGCTTGCTTTCACATCGGCTCTCTTGTCCCTATTTTTTCTTAGTGAAAGCATCTAGTTTTTTGACAACATTCGCTCGTTCAATGTGAGAACAAAAGCACTGTGTATGTGTTTTCAGCACCCAACAAACAATAATTACTCAATGTTTCAATCAATATCTCTATTTTTTGTTTTTTATACTTTTTGGTGACGGAGGGGAAGATGGTGGTGGTGCGAAGTTTTTTTTACTATTTATTTATGATTTTGTTATGTAGAGAGATTGGAGTTATAGACGCGCAGAAATATGTTCCCTTTTAAATGTCATCCGTGTTAAATGTGTTAATGTTGAGTGTGGTCTTTGACTCTTTTTTCATGTGCAGGATGTGCATTTGTTACGTTTGCCCAGAAACAAAGTGCCGCGAATGCCATTAAAGCTGTCCATCAATCTATCACAATGGAGGTAAGCGATAACTTGTCCCAAAAACCAACAACAAAAAATAGTGTCACACACACTCGCACTCTCTCACTCAAACACGCTTATATTCATATGCAAAAGTATAGCTGTACTCTGTACTCCTCCACTTCCTTCCACCCACCCACAACAGACTCCCCCACTCTCTCTCTCTCTGACTCATTCAATCTCAATCCGTCTTTTATTGACAACGCTTTTCTTACTCGACAATTGACAAGTTACTCTTTTGAGAAGAAGAGGAAAAAAGCAAGTTTTACGCAATGACACGCATGACGCACAAAATGACGAAGGAACACACTTCTTGCCTACTTCTCTCAACTCTCAATGTACTCTGTAAACTGCTGAATGTAAAAGAGAATCTCTGTATTTCATGTTCCTTTCTCTCTGTTTTTGTACAATCTCTGTCTTGACACAAGAAACAAGAAGATATTTATAAATATCTTTTATATCAACATTTCAACTCGACTTTTTTATTGTGAGCAAAGGGTTAGGTCGTTACACGTTTTGTGATGCTCAATGCGCTAAAAACTTTTGTCGCTCGTTATATATCACCACTTTCATGTATGATCTATCATTTTACTATTTTGCACATTTCTGTAGTTGTTGTGTTGAGATATTTGTCAAAAAAATAAGTGAAGCAAGAGAAGAAACCCTTTCAGGAGTTCTGAAATGATATTAGAAGAGAGGCTTTTGTTTAGAAAAGAAAGTAGAATTGCTTGCGCTACTTTTTTGTGTCTATTTCCTCCCACAGCTGCGGAATTATAAAGTTGAGTAGGTAGGGTCGAGGATGGTGGATGGTAATGAAGACTGATTGGAGAAATGTGTGAAGAAGCGTAGTACTAAATATGTGCCTCTCTTTCTCCTTTTGAAATGTGTGTTGAGCAGGGCTGCTCGTCAGCGATCGTGGTGAAGTTCGCGGACACGCCGAAAGATAAGGATCAGAAGCGACAGAGCCAGTTGGTGAGCAACCAGGCGAATCTGCTGAACACGTACTCGTCATCTGCGATGACTCCGGTGCCGCAGCAGTATTACTCTGTAAGTGTACGTGCTATCGACAGTGCTTTAGTCTTCGGAGCATAATAAGCAAATGCGCCATGTGTTTAATATGTAATCACCCTTTTTGGAATGGTAGATATTGCCTCATCACTTGCAACAGCAGCAGCAACCTCAACAGGGTGGCTTCTTCTCCCAACTGAGTCCTTTGGGTGTGCAAGGGATCACCGGGATTGGGGGATTGGGGTCGACTAGCGCCACAGGTTTACCTGGACTTGGTTCACCCCTTCAGTCGACCACAAATGTGGATTTGGCCCTCGCCACGACTGCCCTCCTTTCCAGCGTTACCCAGAACCCGGTAGCCGCTCAGAATTTGGCCACACTCGCGGCTCTTGGGAATTCTCTGTCCCCCTCAGGTATGTACACTCTCCACACTACAAATATGGGGATGGCGGCCGCACGTCTTTTACATCTACTTTCCTTTCTTCCCTTCAAATTTGTATCTATCGCTTTCACCACTCAGTTTTACTTGTTCGCTTTCACCTTGTGGCTAGACGCGAGTTTTTACTGCACGTTTCGGTGTCTTGTTTTGTGTGTCCATCCGAACATCAAATCAAGTTGATGTGTGATGTCGTATTTTTGAAACTAAAATGCTCAACTAATAAGTATACATACGTATATACTCTACATATGTATGTATAACCTGGCATTTGTAACAAGCTTCACAATTTTGTACGTAACAACTTTGAATGTATTTTTTGGAGGCTGTCCAAACTCACAGAAAGCGATGTTTTGCTATGATTGAATTGAAGATGTGAGATAATAATCCCCTTTGACTATGTCGCTGCTGCTAGCTACTCTTATTTCGTTGTGGTTGTGGTTTTTTGTACTTTTGTACGAAGGAGATAAAGTGGTGCCACCTTGAGCACACTACTTTACAATTTTTTACTTTTTTATTCCTTCAGCCAGCTTGTACATTTTATAGAGTTTTTTGGTCTAGTCTCTCGTCCTAATTGTAGAGCGCAATATAAATGCAGTAATATCCATTCTTATTTTTTCGAGGGGAAAGTAAATTGACTCTTGGGCAAATCGGGGGATTTGAGTTGTTTTCAAGTGGGATTTGGGGAAAATGCAATATTATTAAAAAGGAGAATGAGAAAAGATTTTTGCAAAGGAGAAAACTGTGTATTGTTCAGGTGCTAACGGAAGCTCAGTGGGATCAGGAAATTCAGTTGCTAACCTAACTGGCAATGGACTTCACTCAGGTGTGCACACAACACAACATTCAAACAAAAGACTTTTCAGTTATTTCTTGAAGAATACCAAACTTGAATCTTAGATGCAGTTTATATTTTGAAGGAAAAGTATAAAAGTATAACTATTTTCAGGAGAAAGGACACATTAAATAATAATAATCCACCACAAAAATGTGTGTATGTATGATTGTTTGTTGTGATAAAGTTTAAGTGGAGAGGAGAAAGTTTTGTAAGGGAAAAGAAAGTTTATTTGTTCCAACTCTGCTCACATTGCCAACTTTTTGTTGTTGTCTTGAATAGGGCTTTCCTCATATCACAGTGGACTACGTCCTGCTGCAGTCGCAGTGAACACGAAACAGGTAAGCGAGAAATGGAATTGCAAATGTCTGCGACGTGAATAATCGCTCTGATTGGTTCCACTCCCTCATTTCTCCACAGTTTTTTTCCTCTTCTTTTTTTAATCAGCTCGAGGGTCCAGAAGGTTGTAATCTATTCATCTATCATCTACCTCCCGAGTTTGGAGATGCTGATCTTGCAACAATGTTTTCCACTTACGGGAACGTGCTCTCCGCCAAAGTATTCGTTGACAAGCAAACCAATCTTTCCAAGTGTTTCGGTACGTCTCCCCCGCCTTTCCATTTATTTCTTCCGCTTAGATTGTGAATTGTGAAGGAGGCGCAGTGAGGAGAGAGATTAAAAATAGAGGAAATTTCATGGATGATGAGCAACAAGATAATGATTATGGTGGTGCTTTTTTCCCTGGGGTGTGCACCAGGTGTGCCACCCGAGGAAAGGAGCGTGTAAATTCTTATTTTCTGATTCACTTGAGAAAATCTCTTTCCCTTTCCACAGGCTTTGTCTCCTTTGACAATCAAGTCTCTGCACAGATGGCAATTCAAGCCATGCATGGCTTCCAGATCGGACCCAAACGTCTTAAAGTCCAGCTGAAGCGGTCAAAGTCGAAAGACGCTGCCAAACCGTACTGAATAATACGGCCAGTGAGAAGAAGAAGGAGAGAGAGAGAATCAAATCTATATCAACAACCTCTAAATTTCCTTTCCTTTTTCTTGAGAGAAGAGAATGCACAAGGAGAGTTGCTTTCGAAGAGAGAAGCGCAGCACACTTTTTTCTGTTCCTGATGCTGATGTGATGATGATGATGTTAGAGCTACAACAACCAAACAATTCACATCCCAATTCCCAATACATTTAAAACGAGGATAGCAAATATCTTGTTTCAACCTTTTTTATAGTCTGCGTGAATTGCAAGGGAAGCAGTGTAAATTTAAGCAAGTCTTAAGTTAGTCTTGTTTTTTGTTTATTTTCTGTGGAGAAAAACAAGTCATTATTTAGATACAAAATGCCCTGATGTTCCTTTTCCCATTTAATTACTTTACCCCCTTCCGCTACACGAAAAGTAAAAAAAGAGACTTTGGGAGGGAGTGAAGGAGAGCAAAAAGCTGTATTGTTTTCGTGTGCAAAAGGGATGTGATACTGTAAACCCGAAATATATGCTGGGATGAGACACCACCACGAACAACTCTTCCCATTCCCCCAGAAAAGTTGTTTCTACTTTTCCAAGAGAAAGTCAAAAGTGGAGAGTAAAGCGCACTTGTCCCTGTGAACTAGTGATCCGACCAAAGCAACAAAAGAGCGACGACGACGACCAAAGTTTTAAAGATATAAAAACTAGCGTAATTCCCCTCACCTTTCTACCGTCTGGATTTTGGATATTTAAGCATTTGTGGAGATGATGATGACCTTGATTGGACTCTTCGGACCATCTTTTTCCAAACCAAACCACAACCAACCAACTTTTCGTTTTGGATATTAAAGGGCTTTGGATAATGTGATCCAGTAACACTTGTAAGCCATTTCGTGTCTCTTTCTTCCTTGTAGCCTTAAAGAACATACAGATAAAACACACTTAAAATTAGAGAGAGAAAAATATTCCTATCTTTGTGTACACACATTTAGACTACTTCTACTGAAGAAGGATAATAATAACTACGATTCAAGTCAATTGCATTTACAAAAGAAAACTATCTTGCCAGTACACTCCAAACTACTTTGCATATAAATCTACATGCATAATTGTAGGACTAGAATAGACTTATTTTATAAGGTTCATTGGTGAACAAGTCATGGAAGGAAAATCGGGGGATATTTCACATTCACACGAATGCAAGGATTTCTCGAAAAAGTCGAGCGAGCAAGGAGAAAACGGGGTACAAAGTAATGAAAAGGCTGTATATTTAACAATACCTGGCTACATATTCTACAAAAAATAACAAATGGGAAGCGTTGGAATATAGTTGAGTTGAGAGGGCTAATTTTCACTTGAGTTCATCTACAAAAAATCATTTCAATCAAACTCATCTACTTAACTTTACGATATTTTTCTCTCTTGATATTATTACCTATCTTCTCTTTTTTGTTGGAAGCAGTGAATGCCCAAAGAACCAAAGTCACAACAAAACTCGTTTAGATTGTAACAAGCCAATTTAAGCATATAAATTGTAAAATGTTTTCAGTAAAAAAAGAACAAAGAGATTCAGACGATTTTCAGTTAAGATTCTTTCTAGTCTGAGCCCATGACTTAAAAATAGAGGATTTCCGGTGCACACCGAAAATCGTTCGTGTACTCCGAAACAAAATGCATATTAAGAATGAAATATATTTACGTACTTGCTAAATCATACTTAAAAGTCGTCATGTTCACTGTTATGTAGTGAAACAGTTCAAAGTTCAATTCTCTCTTTAAAAAAGTAGGGAATTGAGAACGGGAAACTGACGTTGCCATGAAACATTACACTTATAACTACTTTTTAAACTAAAGTTAAACTAGGGGAAAATATATTGATATTGAAAAGATATATACTTGGAGACTCACAATAAAAGGAAAAGTCTTACCTCACGAACACGTACGTGCGTGAGGAGAGGCGCACAGAGGCTGTGATGTTCAACTAACCTATTCCGAATTTCTACTGTACTTAAAAACAAATGAGAGAGAGTCTTAATTGTTACGGGAAAACTTGAGCTCTCTCTCTCTCTCTTTCTATCTATCTCTTAATTAACAACAGAAATATTTAAAGATTTTTAGGGCACAATAAGTAATTAATTTAGATTAGGGACAGGATCTAGATTCTAGAATTTAGACAAAATATATATTTCTTTAGGCTCAAGCAAGGATTTTTTATATCCATGACGTGACCACATATTTGCTTAATTAAGTTAATTAAGGCAGAGCCAATTAATTGCATGCTTAAAAACCTTGTTCTCTGTGTACATATCCCGTGCAGAAATGTGTCAAGTATTACAGACAACATTCAGTCAAAAAAGATCACCCTTCGTTCATGCATATTATCTATTTCTATTGTAAATTGTTCCTCTTATAATTATACCTGTACACCATCATTTATTATGTCGCATCCGCATGTGCTGAATTTACTACTTAAATTGCCAAATTGCAAAGAGAAAACTTGTCTGTTTATAACTGTGCTTTAATGAAACAAAGAGTTTTTTGCTCGTCAAAATATTCGCGTTGCACTTTTTGTTCGTTTCGTCGCCGTTTGTAATTGGGCTTTTTCGTGGGTTAATTCAATCTAATCTAAAAAAAATCGATAGCGAATTCCAGTTTCAATACAAAATCACATTCAAAAACTTCCAATGCGCCAGTATTAGAAACAAAAAGCCAAGTCAGTATATGAAAATTATTATTTCCAAAGTTATTTTTTCCAGTATTTTCAATCATTAAAAATTCAATTATTTTTTCAACTTTCAACAAAGCGAAATAAGGGAAAAGAGGGGAGCTAGAAGTAGTTTTGCGAAATGCATGCAAAAAGTGCTTTCGCTGGGGAAAGAGAGGGGAAATGCACAAAAACGATGCTTTTGATTTGTGTGCAATTTTAGAGGTGGAATATTGTGTTCGTACTTTTTCCCACACGTTCAAAACGAAATGGCCATCCATACTCGGATAAATAAATTAATTTTAACTGTGTAACTCTTTGTCATTTTGTATCTATGTATTTTGTACTTAATTAATGGTATTCTCTGTTTTTGCTTGTGTTTTTCAGTGTCTCTGTGTGTAGTAGGGATGATGATGATGATGATGATGATCATTCTGAAGTGCACCCAAAACTCATTTGCAAACTTCTGCTCCGGCAAAAAATGTCCAAAGACAAAGAATTCACTTTTTTGTGTGTAGAGAAGCTGTAAATGATAAGTATTCTCTCTCATCAATCATCCCAGTCATGTTTCAAATTGTCCGACCACACTCAAAATCTAAACCCGGATCCTTCTTTTCTCTCTGTGTATTGTCTCTATCTCTCTTGGTGTACAAACAAGCCTGTATTTTTTGTGTCCATTGTCCATCCAGTGCGTCCTGTCCAGTTGCCAGTGTCCAGAGAAAAAAACTTCATATTTATTACATGAACATTTGAACAAATCTTTACAGTCTTCTGTACATTTTTATTATTGTTTACAAAGATTTAAATGTGTTATTTCGTTATTTGTCCTTCGTTCAACTTCTCTCAATCAATTTGTGGAATTTGTTGCTCGTTCCGTGTCCAATGCGGCTACCTTCCTTCGCGCGTGTGGTTCTCCAGAGAAAAAAAGCGTTTTTTGTTGTGTCAGTCAGTCAGTTGAGACATCGGTGAGGAAAAAAATGTGTGTCGCGTCGGCCATTTTGTACGCTGCTCTGCTGACCAATTGCTACTGTGTTGTGCACGTATGTTTATCAATATTTACTTTTTCCACCGTTTTTCCTTAACAAATTATTCTACCATTAATTTAATTACCATTTTATCATAGTCATCATCACCGTGTCAATGTTATGTACAAGTGTTATATAAGTGTGCACCTAGCCATTGCAATGCAATGCACAATCAATGTATATTCATCTTTTTCGTTAAAGGTATTTTGCTAAAAAAAGTGAAAGGGTTATACATTTACATTTAGCTATTTAGTTTAGTCAGATAGCATTTATATATATATTATCTTTGTAGAAGTTTTAGAGCAAAAAACATATTTAAACGATCGCTAATTATCAAGAAGGGGCTAACTGTACAACTGCTAAATGCTGTTACTCTTCTTGTGGCAAAAAATGTGAAAAGAAACCAGGGTTTTTCATGTGACACAAAAACGTTTTCTTGTTTTTCATCGGAACATCTAATAGCTTTTAACCAAACTAAAATTAAGGCTTCGCGAATCATATATTTACAAAAGAAAGTAGATACATTTTGTGCTAAAGTAATTAATTACGCTACTCATTATGGGCTCTCAGGATATTCTATTTAAAAAGTTAAAGAAGCTATTTAAATCACTTGCGAACACGTACACACTCGACTCGACGATCCAAATTCAGAAGAAAATCATTTTTGTTTGAAAGAAACACATTTCAGCCGTGCTTTCCTTCTGCGAGAAAATATCGATCAGAGAAAGTAGGGAAAGCATCCAAACAATGCCAACTTTATACATTTTAGACTTTCAAACAAAAAGTTATATAAAAAGCGTATTCAATTGAGGAAGGCGATGAAGTGGTATATAAGGGATATGGACACACATAAATCTATATTTGTAGGACTGATTATACCGTGGCAAAATGCGTGTCTGATAAAACACTAAATATAAATTAAATGATTAATTGTAGGGAGTAGGGAATGCTTATTGCTACGTCAAAGCTGGAAAAAATTTGGTGACTTTTACAAATTTAATACAGTACATATCGGATTGAAAGTGAAAAAAAAAAGTATTCGAAAAGAATTGCATCTGTATCTGTCCACCAAAAGTTCACAATTTTTATACGGAAAAGTCGAGTAACTCTTTATGCACGAGTAGAGTCGTCGTTGTCACTTTTTGCGTTTCTTCTTTGGAGAAAAAAATGTTTTCATGATGAAATACAGAGCTTGAAAATATTGTAAATGAGAGAAATGTAGGGAAAAGAGCCATAAAATATTATACACTTTTTTATGACAGAGAGCATATATACATTTGTCTCCTGCGTTCAAATTCCTTTTTCAGTCAGAATAATACTGCCTCAGAGCAGCACACTTGTAAAATTTATTTTAGCTTAGATTACACTTACACACGTCTCATATATTCAAGTCAATTTCCGTATTCCAAATAGTTCCTATCTATGTTTTGTGTGTGTGCTAAACAGGAAATATGTTCATTGTATACATTAGATTATATGGTTATTGGTTATATAGCTTTTCTAGCTTATGTTTGCACAGTCAAGTAATTATTATTACGACACGGTTACCATAATTCTATTGAGCTGACCGGTGCGGTGAAAGCAACACACAATTTTTGTCAATAAGCTATGCATAATTTAGAGGGAGTAATTATTTTTCCAAGTCATTAAATGTTCAAGTCAGTTAGTCAGTCATTTATTATTTCTTATTTCTTATTCGAGTTAATTACACGTGCCGCGGAGGGATGGTCCAATTGATACCATCTTTTATTTTCAGTTGTAGTTTGTGTATGTGCTTGCCAATAAATATGATGAGATAGCATTGTTGATCGTTTTCTAAAAACCAGCTCATAAATTTCCCTTGGCTCTCAGTCTCTGTGAGTTTGTGCTAAAAATGGAAAAGGCTTTGAAGCATATACGAAGTCTGCATATAGCTCACCAATATTCAATGCCAAATCCCTCTAACTAGTCTCCACTTTTGTAGCAAGGAACAGGGAAACAGAGTTGGAAAGGAGATATCAGAAAATGATTGCGATATGTCATTTGTCAACATCACAAAGATTCTGTCCCTTTCGGGGTAATATGAGACCGGGCCGACTGAGAGCATCACACTTTACATATTTGTTGTGTTCCAACCACAATTCAGTCTGAATGCAAGCAGGTGAACATTTAACTATTATTTAATACCACACGAGGTAAATGATTTGTTTCTCAATGCTTTCAATGATAGCGTTAACCGAGTGAACAACTTAGTTGATAATAAACGTACGTACTTACACATACGTTGCATACATTCATACATCTTACAAGTATCTAGTTTCTACAAAAAAGTAACATTTGAATAAGAAGATGAGTAGACTGTACAGAAATTGCGATTTGGAGAGTGATGATATTTGATATTTCACTGGAACAGCAGATTGCCAAAGAAAAAAAAGCGTAAAACAAGTACGTATTTGTGAATATAGGAAATAAGGAAAGTATTTAGATATATTTCGTTTGCTCTAGCCACTTTGTGTATGAAATCAAGTTGAACTTGCGATGCATTTATTGATGACTATATACAAAAGAGAGAGAACATGTTCGTACGTTTACTTACGACTAGACAACAGCAAAACAAGGTTCATAACAAATTAGATAGCGAAAAAGGAAGGGAGGGGCATATAAAAGTTTAAAGAAATAAAAACTGCAGATCTACTGTTTTTGTGTATTTTGCGAATACATACAGAGTACCGTAGACTTGTACACATTTTTGCATACAAATTGATAAAGATATACATTTACATTGTAACCTTTAAACTGGGGAAATTTTTCAGACCAAAGAATCATACACAAAAAACCGAGAGAGCTGAGATGATTTTAGAAATCAGAAATGAAAAATATACGCTAATTTTTTTATAAAAAATGATACGCGCGCATCAGAAATTTCAATCAGGTTTTACTATTAAAAACACACAGCAAAAAATATATTAATACGGTTAACAAGGTTTGTAACAAAATTTTGTAGGCTCGCTCCTAAATGTGTCATTTGTGTGGTAAAAATTAGGTAAAAAAAAGCTCGGACTGATTGGGTACACACCAAACGTTTACCGTATTGAGTGTCTGATCATAGCTACTACGCATTTTTGCGCCAAATATAGCAAAAAAAGTTTTGCCCTGAAAAGTAAGCTACCAAATTTAACATTTATAGCCCTCATTTTGTAAAACAAAAAATCTACATTTATCGACGCACTTTGTAAAAAATGTGGAGACTTGCGAGAGACAATGATTTATTAAGAATATCAGAAGAGCAACAAATGTTTGTGACGTGAACACTTTAAAACGTAGGGAAAATGTTAGTTGTTTGTGGTAGAGTTAGAATGATGTTTAGAGCACGCATAGAATAATATTTTGACGACGACTAGGATACATTTAGGAATTTAACAAAGGAGAAGCTTACTAGCGACAAGCAAATTTTCAAACTTTCTTCTTTTTTCGTAGAATGAGCATATGAGATATGTACTAATTATCCACATCATCGCAACATTCGCAATCTGTATAAAACGGATGTATTCTTTAACGTTGCGTACATATACACGTCTTTCTCTAACTTGATAGAAAAGGGGGGAAAGTTGATAATATGTTGAGTTTCGCAAGGAGAAGAAAGTAGGTTCTTTTTAAGGTACAATTTTATTACATTTAAATTAGAAATTAGATTGTGTGTGTCCAGCTAGTCGACAGAGAAACTTTATAAAATGATAGCAAAAAGAGAAAGAAACACGTTGTTGTTTTCGCGGACTTGGCCAGTATGTTTAGACAAGTCTCACCAAATATTGAAGGTGTAGAGAAGGCGTGCTATATATTTATCACACACCTAAATGTACGTACGTGGAAGTATGTCTAGAACAGAGCTACTATTAAACAAGTTACCTACCACATATTACCACATATTACCACATACAAGAGCTATTCTTATTGTTAAACTCTCTAATCATCTATTTATGCAACCAGATACGTTCAGAAAAGAAGAAGAAGATATGCGATAGTCAGTTGAAAAACTGGCAACTTGTTTATCTACAAATTTATTATTATTCATCATTTCCATTCTTTTTTGTGTTGTTCTTGTTCTTGTGTTGTGTCAACTAAATGTCGATAAAAAGGAAGACAGTTTTCTTCTCCTTAAACACTATAATCGCCATACTTTTTTGCAAGAAAGTAGCAAAAAGAAAGTTTAGTTTTCTCGTTGTTTATAGAGATAATGACACAGTTCACCGCTTGTTTAATGCAAAGAGTTATAAATTGTTAACTTGGTATTATTGTTATTGTATTGTAGCATCTTGACAAATCAAAAATATGTATTACACTTGGAATATTGTAGACTAGACTTTGGATAGAAATATAGGAAATATATCATGTTTTTTGGGTCTCTGTTTTCTCTTGTTTTTTCGTATTTGATATTTGATATGAAAAGAAAATACACGGTGATTACGATAATAGCTAGACGTACAACTCTAATTTAAGTAGAAGCTATTGCCAATTTATCTTAATTAGGACAAGGTGAGTGTGTTTACTACATTTCAAAAACGTTATTACTTTCGTAGCAAAGAGGAGGTTAGACTGTAGGAGAAAGAGGAAGATAAATATTATAAACCTTACCTTAAATATAGGATAGCTCTAAGTATATACATACATACAATATATAAGAGTATATAAATATACAATTATTGTCATAAGTAAAATCATGATGATTAAGATGATTATTACGTACGTACGTCTACATATGGAAAGAAAAATATTTGATGACGATGATGATTAAAGAGCTTTCTATTCAAGTATAAAAACGTATTATATCCAAATTCAGCCTATCATCATTTATTGATTCCTTCACTTTATGATACATGCATAATAGCATACAGACATACATGTCGTCGTGTACATACCGGACCGGAAATTGTCTCAAATGAAAGGGGAAAATGGAAAGCTCACACAACCGGATCAATATGCATACCTTTTACACGAGCATAAACAAAGAGTGCCTTTGTGCGAGTGCCGAGTGCCGCACAAAACAGAAAACGAAACAGTCTGAAGGTTTGAAGAGTGAAGAAGACTGAACATTTGTACGTACCTTTTTTGCGGTAAGTTGGTAAATGGTAAGTAAAATATGTGATCATAATAAAAGCTTTCAAGGGGATCAGATGAGCTGGCAGAAAGCTGAGATGGACTGAAATAAATGGTTATTAGTATTTCCTAAAAGATTATAGCTCCCATTCACCATTTCACCTCACCCTTCCCCTTCATTCTCATTTATTCTCCTCCAAAGGGCCAACTTATTACAACAAACATATTTCCAACGCATAACGCAAAAGCATAATGATACGAGTCTTACCTTCTCTCTCTCTCTCACTTGAACATGCACTTTGTGCAATGCATTACGCTCTGGAATGTTTGGATTGGAGAGAGTGTAATTGAGTTGTTTCCTCTTTTGCGTGTTTGTGTTCCAACTGGAATCGCATTCCAGGGAGACCTTGGCTATTGCTCGGGGAACCTCTGAATAGAGCAAGAGTTTTGTGTGCTTTCGGTGCAATTTTCTGGGTGATATTATTGGTGTATTGGTAGTTTGTAGCTCCTTTCTGGAAGGGTGCAATCAGGAAGAAGGATATTAAAACCAGTTATTTATTTTAGCAGTTTTATGAGCCTTCCAAGACCTGCAAAAAATTCCCTTTGCATCGCACACACTTTTCTCCTTTCCTCTCTTCTCTTCTCTCACTCACTCTCTCTCTCTCTCTTCTTTAGTAAACTTGTTCCTTTTCAACTTTTCCAGTGTAATAATCATGGAGCAACACACCATCTATTTTTCTCCTCGACTCGAGTGAAAGTGTTGCGCTCAGTTGAGAATGGGGAACAAGGTGGAGAGTATAGCGAGTCGGTGTGCATTTGGTACACAAGTGACAGGGTCAGCTTCTTGTTCCCAGAGAGCCTTTTTCCTTTTTTGTCGAGAAAGCGAAAAGTCTATATTTATGCTCTCATGCTGGAGTGGAGAGAAGAAGGAGAAAATGTTATTATGAGCGACTTCATAGCTGAAACTGTCGACAATTTTCCGGAAAATTGAGCACTCTACTCCTTCCTTTCTCTCTCTCTCCTCTCTCTCTTTTCTCTCTTGTGACTCCAACTCGAGTCAAGGTTGCACTCACAAACACACCCAAATCCAGTGTGTGTTGTATAGAAATTGCCTGATTTCCTCTCTCTTCGTCGCATATTGCCACTACCTTTATTTCGCTTCGCTATGCGTAAACACACAGTCCACTCTCCCTTTTCACTCGATTTGGAGCAGGAAAAAATGGAAAAATGTATCTCTTGCGTACAACGTCACTCGCAGACACATAATCATTTGTAAATGGAACGGGGCTATCTCAACCGTTCACTCTCATACTTCATCCTTTAGTGAAAACAAGTTATAAAAACGGATTCAACAGGAAAAAACTACTTTCCTTGTTTAGAGCATTTTTATAGTTGACGCACACTCACGCATCCAATCCATCGAGAAATATTTGTTGTTGTACCAGTTGAGCTCAGTGGTGCGGAACACTGGCTTGTATCCCATGTTTCCAAAAGGAGGCGATGAGAGAGGCAAGAATTCTCGAGTGGGACCACTGATTTTCTTTTCAAGGATAAAATGAGGAGGATGGCGATATACTAACCGTAAATATACCTTGATTTCAACTCTCAATTTCACTCCAAGTTCACTTGAATTTTGCGAACGAGTAAACGGACGGCTATTTATAAGACCAATTTCGCAGGCGATTTGTGAGATGCTCTCCTCATTTCTTCATTTTCCTCTGACCTCATCTCCTTACGCGGAATTCCGTACATTACGCATTCATTTCTGAAGGCGTTTCATCTCATTAGCACATCAAAGCCGCTTCAAAATGTATGCAGTCCGCAATTCTTTCCCGTCCGGCCGCCACCTTTCTGCTTCCTCGAAAGCTGTCTATTTGCTTCCGTCGACCTTTTTCTTGTAGCCACAATTGCATTTAAATTTTGTCAGTATTTCCTGAATAACTTTGCCCTTTTAAAATCCTTGCCGTCACTTCGCATTCAGGCAGCACGTTTGAAGTACTATTTTGGAGAGAGGAAAAGACTTGGGGGAAAGCAGCTCGAGCTTCCTCCTCATCGCGACTGAATATATTTATGAGTGGAAATGTGTGTAGTGCCGTGTGCAGGTCGGAGTGAGTTGACTTGAACATTAAAGGAGTTTTAGTGGCTCAGCCACAAAACGCTCCTCTGGGAACACTTTTTCTATTCCATATCGCCGCTCCACAAAAAAGTCACTCTCTCTCTCTCTCTCTCTCTCTCTCTCTCTCTCTCTCTCTCTCTCTCTCTCTCTCTCTCGCTATACCGTTTAGCGTCTCCATCTGACCACGAACAGAGCAGCCACAAAGTAAACACTTTCCCAGTCTCATGTACTCCTTTTGTTCCCAAGAACATGCTTCCTACTTTCTCCATCCTCAACACGAATAAAAAAAAGCTGCTCAGGGATCTCTATTTGCCTTGGCTTGAATTGGGACACAGATTGGAAAAGGGAAAAAAATGGTATTTTGTTGTTGTCAGGCATGGGAGCTACATATTTTTAACAGAGTTTCACCTCACTTCATGCCATTTACTGTTTGGCGCTGTATTGCTGGAGGAATTCCTCCGCTAAATAATTCCACGGAGCGTGTATAAGCAATCAACAAGCGTGTGTGTAGAGAAAGTCGAGGGAAAAATCTCATCATCATCATCATGCTTCAATACTTGTCTACGTTTATTTATGGTACACCTGAAAAAACGCTATCCGAGTTGATGTATTTTCTTCTTTTTTTAAAGAAAAGTGATATTTTTTCTCAATTCCAACTCGACTCACAAGGGAAGGTTTTCAGTGGGGCCATACACTAACACTTACGAAATATAATTTCTGGGTCAATTTTTAACCCTGATTACGAATCCGAAGTCATTAGTCTGTATTATTCAGGTATTTGGCTACCATTGACTCGCCATATGACCAAA